>JANKYE010713273.1:0-10181 GCA_032467995.1 Erythroxylum dillonii | reverse complement strand
TTATATATTATTTAAAACTTAAAAATAAATTATTTAATTAAAATTATTTATTTTAATCTCTTATATAATATTTATTAATAAATTTATTTAATTTTATTAAAATAAATAGTTTAAAAATGAACTTTTTATTTAAAAATTAATATTTATTTAGTTAATAGTAAATTGAGACAAGAGCTCAATTAGTTACTGTTTAGTTAACTAGAAGTATTAGTTACAGTTTAGTTAACTAGGAGAAGTATAGTTATTGGGAATTTTTTGAGCTGATTTTTGCCTTTTCTATTATTATTTCTTTTTTTTGTAATTAAGATATTTCAGTGCTCTGCTTAGCTATTATCCATTTCTATCGGCACCTTCCAAAACACAAAACAAACAAATAGTTCTTCACATGGAAGAGGGAACTATCTTCCACATAGCCACTCCATGGAACCTCAAACGCCCATCCACACTACACCGTTCGTCCCCAACTCTTCGTCTCATCATCAACATCAAAGCTTCCTCCTCCTCAGATTCACATGTATCAAACTCTTCTCCTCTCACCTTTCCCTTCTTTAACAGCTTGCATTTTCACCTCCTCTACTTGTTTTTTCTGAAAGTGCGTTACAACTTACAAAGGACCAAAGTCTAGAAGAGACTGGGTTGCCGATTGGGTATCCAACAATGACGACACTGTTCGAAGTCTCCTTATCTACATCGGCGGCGCTGCTTGGGGGGGCGATTTTTTTAGGTTTAAATTTTGAATTTTTGCAAAACGGTCCCTCGTTTTTTTATTTTTTACGGAATGGTCCCGAAATTTCCGAAATTGGTGGTACCAGCCGGTACCCTTATGGTCGTTCCGGTACCGGTTTCCGGCCAGAATGGTACGAAATCCATACCATTGGTTGATGGGCAAAATGGATCAGAACACCCAAGCCAGTTCTTAAGCAATGAATAGAATGGAGCAGAACATTTAATCAAATCAAGCAGCAATTAGGAATTGGAAGTGTAAATCAGTCAAGTGGCAAGGGAAGTCAGTGAAAGAGGAAAGGGGAAGCTGCCTAGTAACACTCACGTGAATCCAAAACAAGATTGCACGACAATCGTCCTAAGAAGCGGTAAGATTATAGAAGGTGCAATCCAGAAGACAAAGGAGGTTCAGGAGGTAAAAGAAGAAAAGACAGATGAAGGGGAGGAGCCTAAAGGACCATCTCAAAAGAATGAACTACCATCTAGGTCAGACCTTACCTTTGTACCACCCATACCGTATCCCCAAAGGGTAAGGAAAAGGAATGACGAGTCTAAGTTCCAGAAGTTTCTCGACCTGTTCAAGAAAATTCACATCAATATCCCTCTTACGGAAGCGCCAGCAGAGATGCCTGCGTACACCAAGTTCTTAAAAGATATCATCTCTAACAAAAAGAAGCTTGACAACTTCGCTACAGTGGCCCTAACTGAGGAGTGTAGTTCTATTTTACAAAATAAACTACCTCCTAAGTTAAAGGATCCAGGGAGTTTCACTATACCTTGTCATTTTGGCGAATCTAATATTTTTCAATGCTTATGTGACCTTAGTGCAAGCATCAATCTCATTCCTTTGTCTTTGTATAATAGGTTAGGAATTGGTGAACTCAAACCAACCACCATTTCATTGCAGCTTGCCAACAGGTCAATTCGATATCCTATTGGTATAGTTGAGGACTTACTGGTAACGGTTGGTAAGCTTATAATTCATGCTGATTTTGTTGTGCTTGAGATGGAGTTTGACATGCAGGTTCCCATAATTTTGGGAAGACCAATCCTAGCCACAGGCGGAGCCTTAATTCATGTCACGGATGATAAGCTAATCCTGTGAGTAGGTGATGAGAAAGAGGAGTTTAATATTTTTAAAGTGTTGAGGGGTCCCTCTCTGGATGAGGCAACTTACCGGATTAATGTAATTGATGCCCTCATAACTGAATCTGTTCCTCAATTACTGTGTGATGATGTGTTAGAAGCATGCCTAACCCTAGGAATAGAACCAACAGAATTGGATAATGAGTTAATGGAATGTGCTTACAGGTTGCAGGGTAATGGTTTTAGGTATAGACCCCAAATTGAAGAATTGGGCCCTCCAAAACCTAAGTTATTGCCATCCATACTAAGCCCCTCAAATCCCGAACTTAAAGAGCTTCCAATTCATTTGAGATATTCATTCTTGGGAGAAGCAAATACTTATCCAGTCATCATTTCTGCTTCTTTGGACTCCTCTCAAGAGGAGAAGTTGTTAAGAATATTGCGTGAACATAAATTAGCTATTGCTTGGAATATTGCTGACATAAAGGGGATCAGCCCTTCTATTTGTGTCCACAGGATCTTAATGGAAGAGAACCATAAACCTAGCGTGGAAAGTCAAAGGAGGCTCAATCCTAACATGAAGGAAGTTGTGCGATCCGAGGTACTTAAATTACTTGATGCAGGGATTATCTATCCTATTTCTGATAGCCCTTGGATAAGTTTAGTGCAAGTAGTGCCTAAGAAGGGTGGCATAACTGTTGTCTCGAACGATAGAAATGAAATGATTTCTACTAGGGTTGTGACGGGATGGAGAGTATGTATAGACCATAGGAAGGTGAATGCAACTACTAGGAAGGGTCACTTCCCTCTTCCCTTTATTGATCAAATGTTGGAGAGATTAGCAAGGCATGAATATTACTGTTTTCTAGATGGTTATTCAGGTTATAACCAAATCCCGATCGCCCCGAAGGATCGGGAGAAAACCACATTCACATGTCCCTACGGTACATTTGCGTATCGTAGGATGCCCTTTGGGTTATACAATGCCCCTGCCACTTTCCAACGTTGCATGATGGCAATATTCTCCGAAATAGTGGAAAATATCATTGAGGTATTTATGGACGATTTTTCTATTTTTGGGTCATCCTTTGATGCATGTCTGTTCAATCTAGAGTAGGTTCTGCAAAGATGTGAGGACACCAATCTGGTGCTCAATTGGGAAAAGTGTCATTTTATGGTACAAGAAGGAATTGTCCTCGGCCACAAGATTTCCAACAAAGGGATTGAATTGGATCCCGAAAAAATTGAAGTTATCAACAAATTGCCACCTCCCAGTTCAGTCAGGGCAATACGGAGCTTCCTAGGGCACGCCGGGTTCTATCGCCAGTTCATTAAGGATTTTTCAAAAATTTCTCAACCACTATGTGCTCTTTTGTAAAAAGATGTTCCTTTTGAGTTTACTGATGAATGCCATTTTGCTTTTGACAGGATGAAGAAGGAACTGACGTCAACTCCTATAATGACCGCACCGGATTAGAACCTCCCTTTTGAATTGATGTGCGGTGCTAGTGATTTTGCACTTGGGGCTGTTTTGGGGCAGCGACAGAATAAGAAACTACATGTCATTTATTATGCTAGCAAGATTCTTAATGATGCTCAACTTAATTATGCAATAACCGAGAAAGAATTGCTAGCATTAGTTTATGCTTTTGACAAATTTAGATCTTATGTAGTCGACTCTAAAGTTATTATTTACACTAATCATTCTGCTCTAAAATATCTTCTCACAAATAAGGATGCAAAATCGAGATTAATCAGATGGATTTTACTTTTGTAGGAATTCGACTTGGAAATTCGAGACAAAAAAGGATAAGAGAATTTAGTGGTCGACCATCTGTCACGACTGGAACAGGAGGGCAAGCAGGTGGAGGAGCCAATCAACGATACCTTTCCTGATGAAAATTTGTGGTCGGTAAAGAATAACATCCCTTAGTTTACGGATTATGTCAATTTCCTGGTGTCCGACATTGTACCTTCTGACTATTCATACCATAGTCGAAAAAAATTTCCTAGCTGAAGTAAGAAATTACTTCTGGGAAGATCTGTTGCTATTTCGAAGATGTACCGACGGGGTAATCAGGAGGTGTGTACCTAATGAAGAGATATGATCAATTCTACATCATTGTCCTGCCTCCCTGTATGGACGTGCGATAAGTGCCAGAGGACTGGAAATATCAGTAAGAAGCATGAGATGCCTCAATTTGGGATTCTAGAGATAGAGTTTTTTGATGTGTGGGGTCTGGATTTTATAGGACCATTTCCAATGTCATTTGGAAATGAATATATCCTCGTGGCTGTGGATTACGTATGTAAGTGGGCGGAAGCTGTAGCATTGTCGAACAATACTGGGGCCAGCGTATTTAAATTTGTCAAGAAGTACATATTCTCATGATTTGGGGTCCCAAGGGCAATAACAAGTGATAATGGTGTGCACTTTTAGAATCATCAGTTCAATTCACTATTATCAAAGTATGGTTGTCATTTCAGGTTTGGAACTACTTATCACCCTCAAACCAGTGGGCAAGTTGAGGTTTCTAACTAGGAAATCAAGCAAATTCTAGAAAAGACGGTTAATACCTTAAGAAAGGATTGAACATTAAAACTCGATGATGCTCTATGGGCTTACAGAATAGCATATAAAACTCCTTTAGGGATGTCACCTTACAGGCTCATTTTTGGGAAATCCTGCCATCTCCCAGTTGAAATTGAACACAAAGAATTATGGGCAATCTGGAAGCTAAATTTTGATATCAAGGAAGCAGGGCAGAGAAGGTTACTGGAGCTAAATGAGATGGATGAATTTCGTCTTGATGCTTTCGAGAATGCTCGGATTTACAAGGAGAGAACCAAGGCTTTCCATGACAAGCGTATCCTGTGGAGAGAATTCAAACTTGGCCAAAAGGTGTTGCTGTTCAACTCTCGAATGAAACTATTTCCGATAAAACTAAGATCAAGATGGTCAGGGCCATTCGTAATAACAAGGACATACCCTCATAGAGTAGTGGAAATCAAGCGAGATGATCAAGAGCCCATTGTGGTCAATGGGTAAAGACTTAAGCACTATTTCGAGGGAGAAACGATGGGATGCATTTTCACCGTCACATTTCAAGGTTGATGACCAAGTGGTCGAGTTTAGCTAAGGACATTAAATTTAGCGCTTGTTGGGAGGCAACCCAATATTTCTAACTTTTCTCTTGTTACTTCTTTCTATTTTGTTGTTGAGTTCATTTTCATGTTATGGTCTCTCTTCAATTTGTCATGCTTAATTCTTTTTTAATATTAAGGGATGAGTTTTACGAAGCATTTCAGGGACATTCTCGAGTAGTATGAGGAATGGTGAGGTCAGAACATTCCAAAACTTCGAGGTGAGACTCAAATTGAGCATGGAAAAAGGGTACTACTTATTGGATACTACACTCTTCAGGGAGTTCCCTCACCTCTGCCTTGCTTTTCGTTAACTACATTGTTTTTTTTGTTCATTTTTATGCCATTGAGGACAATGTGACTTTTAAGTGTGGGGGAGTTTTTCATTGTCTAATTTTAACATCTTTTATGTCTATTTGTCATTATACTTTCATTCCATGAGTTAATTGCATTATGAATGAGATTGGCTTTGAGTAGGATACATAATATGATTAATGTGGATTGCATATCTTGTCACAGTGGGATATTATAATGTCAAATCGATTGAATGATTGTGCTGTGGAAGAAAACATAGCCGAGTGAGCTAAATTGAGCCTAAAGGATTGCACTCAATGTTATTTTCTTGTGAGTGATATGATTTTGTCTTCCATGTATGCCTATTTCTAGAACTTACATCACATCTCTTCAAGGTTACATAATCATGCTATGGTAGGTCTTGGAAATGATAAAAGGCATTAAGAATGAGCTTGAGCCAAATAGCGAACCCTTCTTATTTATCAATCCATTAGTGAACCCCTTTGAGCCTAGTGATTGTAGCTGAGCCATGTTCTTTGTAAACCTATTATTCCAAAAAACCTTAAACCAAGAAAAACAAGCATACCCTTGTTCAATGGTTAGTAGAGCTATCAAAGTTGTGCATTCACTACCTCTTTTGAAAGGGATGCAAAGGAAGAAGTGTGGGGATAATTGAGTATAACAAGTCAAAAAGCATGCAAAAAGCAGCAAATGTATGGTCAAAAAAATTAAAAAAAAGGGGTACAAGGAAAAAGGAATTGAGTCTATCATAAGCAAAACATGTACAATTCAGACTCCAAGGTGAAGAAATGGAAAAAACTGTGACAATAGAGTTGGTTGAGTTCCATGATCTAATGTAAAGGTAGGAATGGCAAAGTCGGCTCTTCTATCTGTTGAATACTTGAATTCCTATCCCTTTGTTCATAACCCACTTCACCCATGGCCTTATTGCAACCTAAGATTTAAAGACCTTTTTTGATTCATGGACATGCCATAGATGGGAGTAGTGGACAAGTAGATCAAATGCAAGCCTATGGTAAGTGACATGCATGAGAAGATGATTGAGAGTAACCCTTAAACACTTTTTGTGTGAACATGAACATTGCATGAGAGACTTCATTCTTAGTACGTGATTTTGATTGATTGAAGCATTATGGAATCTTATCGTTACTGAAGTGGGATCAAAATTATAAGGTATTATGTGATCTTATTTCCAAGTCCAATTCTCACTTATAATGCATTCGACCTTCAGGAGACTATAACTCCTCCATTATGGACACATAGTGGTTCAAAGGCTTATGACATAGGCTAAATGTCACCGTGCACCTACGAAAGTGGAATCAATAACTCGGATTAGGTTTTGATAGTGAGTTTCTATTGGTTGCTTGGGGACAAGCAATAACTTAAGTGTGGGGGAATTTTGATAAGTCAAATTTGTTGTAGATGATTTTGGGATGATTTGGAATTAATTTGACTTATTTCTTTGTGGATTTGAGTTTTATTCAGTAATTCTCTCACACTTCGATTGTATTGCTTGATAGGTACAAATGGTAGATTTTAGGGAAAAAGGGCATAACTTTCTTTGTGGATGCTAGATCAAAGCCACTCAAGAACGATTGCAAAGAGAATTCCGAGCTCTGCAACTTCCAAGAAGAATGCTAGAAGAAATCAGGTCAACTGGAAGGTTAAAGGTGTCAACTTGCTGAATTGGGCCATGTCCGTTAGACGAACACACATGTCTGTTTAACGGACATCAATTGAGAAGATGACTTTTCAGACTCGAGAAGGTTCGTTAGACGGACACACATGTCCGTTTTAAACCTAAGAAGATCCGTTAAACGGACTTGCATATCCGTTTAACGGACATCTACGGCCAGCACTCCCCCTATTTCGAAAAGTTAGGTTTATTGTGGCAAGAGGACTGTAAATACTCACTGTTTAGACCAAAATAAGGAGGCTGGACACTGAAAACGGAGTTACTACATTTGGGAGGCACAAAATAAGAGGGAGATAGGAAATTTTGGAGATTCACCCAAGGATTTAGAGCTGTCACTCTTGTTTTTCTGCTACTTTCTCTCTTTACTCTTTCTTAATGTTGAGCATCCTTATGTGTATGATTTTTGTTGCAATGTTTAGGAACTAAACCTCGTTTAGGGTGAGGGATGTAGCCTATTTGAAGGACGCTTTGTATGATATAGATAGTTGAATGCTTAATGAAAGTTTCTGAGCTATGTTCATCTTCTTGAACTTCATTATTGTCTCTATGCTTGATCTCCATAGATGCAAACTTAGGAGTCATAGGATATACTAAAGAGTGAACTATGATTCATGCTCTAGGAAGATGGAAACTTTGGATTTAGAGTTAGAGATAACCTAAGCTAGGGTGAGAGCTTGAGGTTGCTTATTCTTAATGGATTTGGTTAGTGAGTTCATACATTGAGAAATGGTGTGTCTCTAGCTGAATGCTCCTGTATGCTTTGAGAAAATATATAGGTAAAGTAATGCAACTGTTTTCATAGCCTAATATTCGAATAATTTCATATTGGGCAAATCAACCTTTTGAATGGGTGAACCCTTACCCTTATTTCTAAATCCTTAATCGATCCTTTTCCTGATTTCTCGCTATAGCTTATAATTTATTAATCACCCAACTCTAATCACTTTTATAACTTTCTGTCGATAACATGCAGTTAATTAGAGTTAATTTGACTGGTGAATGAATTGGTCCTTGAGGGAGACGACTTTAAAATATTCGTTGTGTGGATACTAGGATGATTCTGTGCACTTGAAGAAATCTTCGATTAGGGTGCAACTGCCATACTCCTCTGCCCTGACGTGCTTTCTCCTTCACTAAACAATGGAGTTTAACGTTCATTATACACTGGTGGCCTCTTCGAATCGACACTAACATCGTGACCTACCATTCCACAAGTATAACAGAGTTGTGTAAGCCCTTCATAAGTCACCAGTAGCATCTCCCCATTGAGCTCCATGCCTGTACGCAGAGGAAGACTCAAATCGATGTCAACTGTGACTCTTGAGAACTTCCCCCGCTAAGCCTAAAGGGTTGCTTCATCAATCTTCACGGTACTCGCCACCAGATTCCCCAGCGCTGTGAGGATCCTTGGGTGATAGCGTGCAGTTGGCAAATTTGGGAACCAAATCCAATCCACAGCTCTAGGGATTTGTCCTTACGATGGTCGGAAGGTTGGTTGCTACTGTTAAATGGATAAAACTTGTCCAAAGATCACCCACGGACCATTAGCCAGGGCGTTAAAATAATCATCTTCTTCAACGAACTTAACAAGGAACTATTCATTTTCCAGATCGACGATCTTCATAGGGCCACGCGGTTTCCACATGCTCTTCAATCAAGAGCTGAGAATTCGATACCCCACTCAGTGACCAAGCATCTTTGTAATTACAACGTTTTCCCATTGTTTATCTAGTTCACAATACTCCCCACCGAATTCCCCAGTACTGTGCGGATCTTTGGGTGATAGTGTGCATTGGACAAATCTGGGAACCGGATCCAAACCACAGCTCTAGGGATTTGTCCTTGCAATGATCGGAAGGTTGGTTGCTACCGTTGAACGAATAGAACTTGTCTAAATATCAACCATGGTCCATTAGTTAGGGCATTAAAATAATCATCTTCTTCAACAAACTTAACAAGGAAGTATTCATTTTCCAGATCGACAATCTTCATTTTGAAGTTATGATTAAGGCAAGAAGAAAAAATTGGAAGCAACTTTTGATACTGCGTGATTCTTATTCAAGAAAGATTCAATGCCTTTAAATAGGCAATAAAAAAACAAACGTTCACGTAAAGAAGAAAATATTCAGCCTAAAGAATCTCAACTACTGGACTAATTCCTCTGGTGTGAAAATATCACAGGAAGTCTTATTCAACATTAACTGTACCAGACACATGAGATATAAAAAACTCAACACTCCCCCTTCATTCGAGTGTTGAAAGTCCCAGTTTGGCGCTAAATTCCTCATGTTTTACTTGAGGTAGACTTTTTGTCAATAAGTCTGCAATTTGCTCATCACTTCAACACTCTTCCAATTGAACCTCTTCTTTTGCAATAAGCTCCCTTATGAAGTGGTGCTTGATTTCGATGTGCTTGGCTCGGCTGTGGTGTACTGGGTTCTTTGCCAACATAACTGCTGATTTGTTGTCACATTTTATACTGGTAGCTTTAGTTTGCTCATGCCCCAAGTCACTGAGAATTCATCTTAGCCACACCGCTTGACAGCTGGCTGCAGCAGCTACTGTGTATTCAACTTCTGTCGAGGATAAGGCTACTGTGGCCTATTTCTTCGAACTCCAAGAAATGGCAGCTGTACCCAGAACAGAACAACTGCCGGAAGTGCTTCTCCTGTCTTCCATAGAGCCGACCCAATTGTTGTCTGTGAATCCCTTAAGCCTGAAATCTTTAGTTTTGCAAAACCAAATTCCATAACCTTTTGTACCTGCTAAATAACATAGAACTCTCTTATAAGTAAGATATATACTGTTGAATCGAGATAGAACACCAACAGTATAAGTAATATCTGGATGCGAATGAGTAAGATATATTAACCTTACAACCAGACTTCTATAAATTCTTGCATTTTTCACTCCAGTTTCATCATTTGATTTCAGTTTCACATTGATATTCATTGATGTTGAAGCAATCTTGCGCCCTTGCCTATTAAACTTTTTCAGTGTATCCTCCACATATTTTTTTGTGACATAAAAATTCCTTCCTGAGTTTGAATAATTTCCAGTCCCAGAAAATACTACAATTCTCCCAAATCCGTCATGTCAAACATCTTTTTCATTGAATTTTGAAACTCATGTATAATCTGTAAGGATGAGCCGATATAGATCATATCATCCACATAAAGACTTACTATGAGCAAATTATTGGTACCTTGCCTTTTCA
>JANKYE010713216.1:0-10186 GCA_032467995.1 Erythroxylum dillonii | reverse complement strand
GCTCATTTTTTTCAATTATAAAGATGTTACCCACACTACATACATACTTAACACACTCATTTCAAGCATTAACCTCCTAATATCATTGTAAAACATGTAACACAACTTACTACATTCACTATCAATTCCTCATTTAATAATTCTAACGTCCAATCAAAGTTCGGGGTCCAACAAAGGGGGTTTGAATCATTGGTAGGAATTAAAAAAAATTAACTAAATTAAAGAAGAATGTATGAAAAAAGTATTTTTGGATTTTTGGGAAAATGGAAAGTGAAAACTCAAACAATAATTGAATATGATAAAGTCCTCTTGAAAACAAGCTTTGGCTATCGTGGTTCAAAACAAATCTTTCGGGAGTGAAATTCACTAAGTTTTTCGAATAATAAACCTTAAAGAACTCTTTAAGTCCAAGGTTTTAATCAATGAACTCCATTTTTTAAAACCTTATCAAATGCATCTTAGTGTGCGAAATGGACAAGTTAATGCAAGCGGTCAAATTGGATCAAGTATAATCCCGATATCAAATACAACTAGGCAGATAAAAGAGGATTAACACAATCACCAAAAAAACATATATGAAACTTCATATATTAAGCATCAACGTTCTACATATAAGCAAATCTATAACATAAGACATTGTTCAACACTTGATTAAACTTTAACCAAGCTAATTTAACTACACGACCGTAAACCCTAATTCAGAAATTTACAGCTATGCAGTTAAACTTGACAATGTAAAATAACTCTCCTTTAAAGCCCAGTGAACTCAAGCCATTGCTACATCTTCAAGAGGGAATGGTGATCTAATCGTGCATGACCTCGGACATTTTCACAACTGCAATAGTTTCGATGTCACGCATGGTAGCAGTAGCGACAGACGATGAAGTTGGTTAAGCAGGTAGTCGAAGGTGATGGATGATGGTTAAGGATGAGAGGAGAATGATCGCGAATGTCGGACGAGGGGTGTCTCTCCACTTACTGCCAAATAGAATTGTTGAACCTTAAACTTTTTTTTGAAGTTAGAACTATTATACGTGAAATGCTGGAAGTTAAAAGTTGGAAGATGTTCATTGAGCATGCTTCGGTGTTTTAGCCATAAATTTTTCTCTATTTATCCAAATTAGATGATTCTAGATTTGGATTAACCTAGAGAAATAGGGCTACAAATTATCTGATGAAATCGAGTTCTAATTCAGTCTCTAAGAATTTCAATTTTTGGATGAAAGTTGAGGACAAAATATTATTTCAGTATAAGAATAGTTCAAAAATGTTTGGATTATAACTTTTAGATTTCCAAACCAAATTGAATGATTTTGGTGTCATTAGAAAATTATGACAATGAGGACCATTTTTCTAGAAGGAAGTATTATCAAATTCCTTCAACAATTCCATGATCATTTATTAAGGAGTTAGAAGTATATGATGTTAGTTTTAAAGACCAAAGGAGGGTAAAATGGGAAGGACAAGCTTAATGAGGCGCAAAATTGGTAGAAAGAGTAAATAAATGGTCTTGAATATAAGAGAATTTCGTGAGCAACCAAAGTAGGGAAAACGTGGGAAAGAGAGAGGAGAAGATAGAAACCGTGGGAAAGAACAGAGAAAAAGAAGAAAGAAGAAGAAAGAAGGAGAAATCAAGCTCTACAAGGTAAGTTTATCTTCTTCTTCTTGCTTTGTTATAGAAATAAGTTGTATTGAGGATGAAGGGATTAGAGAGAGAATGGGTGTTGTGTTGAAAGAAGATGGTTTAAGGAAACCCATTTGATTTTAGGGTTTCTAGGCTAGGTTTTGAGTTTTCTAACCTAGATGGACTATGGGTAGGTTAAGGTTGAGATTGATTTATGTTGATTTCATTTATTGTGATTTTGAAGTTTTAGGGATTTTTATGGAATTGGAAAAGAATGAAAAATTGGGTTGTTTTAGGAAAATCAAGAACAATATACCCCAAGAGCAAAAGGAAGGGCACAAATTGAGTTTGGATTTTCAAGAGTTATAAGGTGGGTAATTTATTTATAGTTATTGTGTAATGGGAAAAATGCCTTGTGTGTGTGTATTGTGTGTTAAAATGACTTGCTTGAAATGTTGTGTTATGAAAATTTCATTATGATGTATGACATTATGATAAAACCATTGAATTGTGTGTATGATTATGTTATGCAATTGAATTAAATCATGGCATTTTGTATCAGAAAAAGCATGAGAACATGCGATTGTGAATGATTGAATTGAAGCACAAAATTTGATTGTGTTTGGGCGAGAGAGGAACCGTTTCGTAGTTGCGTGCACGTCGACATAAAGCCTTCTCCCGACTGCCTGCTTGTGGCCCACGAGATCCGAAAATGGACTCGTTTTGTTCACGGTGTAAACTTCGGTTTTGCCGTTTTGTTTCACGGAACCCTCGAGCCATTTGGTTGTGCATTTGCACATTGACATGTTTATTTATGATGCAAATTGTGTGTTATGCTTAGATGATATTTTGAATTATGAAATGTGAATTGAAATTGTAAATGTTGAACTTTTATTGCAAAGTGTATGCCTATATGAATGTTTATCCAGATATGTTTGATTGTGTGGCTCATCGCCAATGGTTATAAATATATTAGCTACTGAGTTGTGTAGCTCAACCCATCATTTTCCCTCCTCAGGTGCAGAACAAGAAGATTATAGATCCTTGCAAGGCAATTGGACAACTTCGAGATAGTTAGCTTTTGTACAAAGCTAGTTCAAACAATTTTGTATAGCTTATTAAGCATGTCAAACATTGAGCATCCATTTGCTTTTAATTTAAGTGTGATGTTTATATTGATATGTAAATAAAGTTTAGTCAATTATTTACTTTGCTTAGTAATGAGAATGTGAAATTGAGGATTTCCTTTTGTATATGAATATGTCTTTTTAAGGCTTAAGTATGATGATTGTGGAAGTGGATTTTGTTTATACATATGCTTCTTCGTTGAGATTGCGAATTGTTGTTTGTTTTAGAATAAAGTGTTAGAATTTGGAAAAGGTTTTATGGGATGAACCATTGGAGGTGGGATTTAGCAATTTAACGAAAAGTATTTAGTAGGTTGAATGGATACGAAGAGATATTGCATTTTGCAAGCTTTCATAGGTATAGAAATTATGTTACCAAATTCAGGTGAAAAGCTAGAATAACATAGGCTGAATTGGAATAAGTGGTCTTCAAGAAACTTATAGATTATCCTCTTAGCTTTCCAACGCTATAAAGTATGCAAATTTTGGGTATCGGAGTTGAGAGATATGAGCATTAGAAGAGATGATACTGCATAGAAGGTATGAACGTGACAGCCATAGAGAATGAGGAGAGTTTGTGTATGTTATGAGTCATTGGAGTTGAGTTTTGTGAGATTTATGAAATCATTTTGATAATTTAATGTTTAGGGAGTGATATTACATTAGAAGAAGTGAATTTGGGAAGATTATGATGTTAGAATGGATGTAGGAACCATTGGAGGGGCTTTGGAGGAAGTTATGGGTGACATATGTTCGTTAGACGGACATTAGGTCCGTTAAATGGACCTTTTTGGGTGAAAAAGAACCCCTAACCCAGTGTATGTCCGTTAAACGGACATGGATGTCCGTTAAACAGACCTTCTTGGGTGAAAAATGGCTCTTAAGCCAGTCTATGTCTGTTAAACGGACATTAACGGGACAGCTATAGTAAATTGTGATTTTGACCACTTTAGAGGCCGAATTATGCTTTGAGGTCTTCAGGAAAGGTGTAGGTTTGAAGTCCTCTTTAAAATGGTTAAAAAACGAAATCAATCAGACATTTGGAGGAAAAGTTATGGCAATCGCGCCAAGATATGTACAGTTAGAGTAAAGACATAAACATATTGGATTCTTTTGGCCATAACTTCTTCGTCAGACCTCCAAATTAAGTGATTCTTGAAGCATTGGATTCCTAACACGTTTTTCTATCTCTTCACAAAAATTGGTAGCTTTTGGTGTTAAATTCAAAAAGATTGATGAAAAGAAAATGAGGGATTGGTTGGAAGAGCATAACTAGCTTAAATATACTTTGGGTTTTTAATCATATCTTGATCTATAGAGCTTTGATTAAGATGATTCTTGCTTCAAACCAAACTAGAGGCTTAGAGCCACAATTTATTTGAAGAAGTTAAATTGAAATTCACATTTGAGGTTTCCCAAAATCTATTCTGAATTAGAAGAAATGAGTTTGATTATGGTGATTGATTTGTATGGGCACGCCGTTGAACAAATTGTGAGTAAATTTTTGGGATGTTATGAGGATGAAAATGAATTGATGATGGCTAATGAGGGTTAATTGAAATAATCATACAGGGTGCATGACTCCGGATCGATTGTTGGGCTTCGAAAACGAGCCCCAATAAAAATCCTCCTTTAACCTAATTTGGCATGATTTTTAATGTATGGATCGCGGGTCGGGTTGGAATAGTGAGAGAACTTTCCAATTTTAGGCCATATACCCGATTGTTCACAGCGGCGATGAGAGAGATGCGCCACAGTGTGCACTTTCTGGATCACTCGCCATGGAGAAATAATTAATTTATGTCGTGACAAGATATTCCTTTATGGTGCATCGCGGTAAGATAATTTGCTTATGCCATGGTGAGCTTTCTTCATGGTGCGTCGCGGAGGACGTTCTAGAGCTTGCGTCTTCATGTTGACTCATTTGTCTCCTTTTGACTCGCTAGGCTCTTACAATCAAAATTAGCAATTTCAGTATCAATTATCCTTACAAAAATTTATAATGCAATTAATGTCAATTAGTAACAATTTTTACTATCAAATTGCATAAAATATAAACACACACTCAAGAACTAATTTAAGCACAAAATCAAGAATTAAGAGTCAAAAAGTATATTAAAAGTCATGAAAGTGTCGCCAATTTATATAATAAACTTAGGCGCAATCAAATTCCCCCACACTTAGACCTTTGTACTCCTGAAAAAAGTTTATAAGAGCCAAAAAGACACAAGTGTAAAAGAAAAATCTAACTATGCTCAAAACAATAATAGGAAATTAGCAAAAATCACTTTCTCAAAAATCAATCAAAGCAAACTGAAAGAGTGTTAAGAAAAGAAACACTAAAAGAATTTAATTCAAGTGATTGGACAAAAGAGATTTCACTCAAGGTAAAGTGTTTGCTCTCATCTCACTTGTGTTTAGGGATATTTTCAATCTAAATCTACTTAATCCATTCTCTACCATAAGCTTGTGACAGTCTTATTTCTCCACTACAAAAACTATAATTTTGAAAATCAAGAGGACTTTTCAGGGTCGTAATATACGGAAGGCTAAATGGAATGGATGGAGTGAATAAAGAAAGAAATAGTATGAATACATGCACTACAATTATGAAATAGATGTCAACAGTTAAACAAATATTGACACACACAAATTTTTGTGCACATATATATATATAATTGAAACTGCTTGTATATTCTCTTTCTTTCTTTTTCTCTTTTTTGTATATTTTTCTGTTCCTTTTTGGAACATACACTTTTTTTAACTAGAAGAAAATGTAAATTAAACTATTGACACCATATAAGGATGCGTGCATGTGCTCATAAATAATGGCTCAAGGGGTTAGCAAGGGATAAGTATTTGTGGGACTGTGTCTGGGTAAAAAGGGTGTAAAAAGAATGCCTATATCATATAAACAAAATTCTAGCTCATAAAGCTTTCATTAAGAATTGAAACAAGTTCTAGAGAGATATAAAATAAGCAGATACACATAAAAATTGAAGAAAAATCAGGCCCAGATATCCTTCCAACAAGGGTAATATCTCAACGAACAATCTCAAGTCTCAAAAAACTTAAAGTGCTACATTGTTAGCATGCCTTCATTTACTTTGTGTTGAAAATATCGAAAGTAAAATTAGCCAATATTGACTATCATTAAAAGAATGGGAGGTATTTTCATAAACTCAAGTATCACTTTAAAACTTATAAATTCTTTGGGAAACAAAAGTTATAAGAGTCGGGTGTGGAACAAGTTGAATTGAGACAAAATTTTTTAAAAAAATTCATTTGCTCCGCAGCGACCTACATGGCTTACTAGCTTCACCGCGGAGACAAATTTCGTCGTGGCAAAAAAACAACAGAATTTCTCACCAAGTTTTAAAATGTGTAACATTAAGCAAGATTGACTAACACAAACATATAAAGTGTCAATTTGGAGTGCAACAAGAGAAATAAAATGGAAAAATCTCCCCCACACTTAACCAATACATTGTCCTCAATGAAAATGAAGCAAACTAGAGAAAGCATGAGAGTAAAAGAGCAAGAAGACATATAAGGAACATTATTGAAATGTGAAACTATTTAAGAAAGTAAAAACACAACTATCTTCCTAATAGGATGATTTCTCCTCTACACTTATTTAGGAAAGCAAGATATGAAATATTGCATCACTAGTCACAAACTTAGAGTAAATAAACAAATGAGGGAGAGAAAGAACCTGATATTCTTGGAGGCTTTTGGTTCTCATGGTAGAGCTTTAGTAGATGGCCATTGACTTTAAGTTTGGCTCTGGTTTCTTCATGTAGAAGTTCCATCATACCAAAGCTGTGCACTTTAGTTACCACATACGGCCCATCCCAACGAGTATTGAATTTTCCATGCTTAAAAGTGAAATGAGCCTTGTACAACAGGACCTTGTCCCCTTCCTTGAAATTCTTTCTTTGAAGAATCTTGTCATGCATCAACTTTGTGTTCTCCTTGCAGAGGCGAGAGTATTCATATGCCTCAAGCCTTAACTCTTCCAGTTCTTGCAATTGGAGTTTCCTCTCTATACTAGAAGATTCCAAGTCCATGTTGCATTCTTTAACCACCCAATAAGCTTTGTACTCCAACTCCATAGGCAAATGGCAGGCTTTTTCGTAGATCAATCGGTAGGGGGACATGCGTATTGGGGACTTATAAGCAGTGCAATAGGCCCATAGTGCTTCTTCTATGCATAGACTCTAATTGGATGGCTTGACTATTTTCTCCAACATGTGATTCACCTCTCTGTTTGAAACTTCAACTTGGCCATTGGTTTGTAGGTGGTATGCAGTGGAGACTTTATGAGGGACTCCAAATTTGGAAAATAAGTTACCAATGACTCTACTGCAAAAATGGTTCCCTTGATCACTAACCACAACTTTAGGAATCCCGAATTAACAAAAGACATTTGACTTAAGGAATTTGGACACTACTTGTGCGTCGTCTTTCCTAGTAGGGACAGCCTCTATCCATTTGGATACATAGTCAACAACTAAGAGGATATACACAAGGCCAAAAGACGGGGGAAAGGGGCCTATGAAATCAATTCCCCAAACATCAAACATCTCATAAAATAAGAGTGGTTGCTATGGCATTTCATGTCATTTTCCTAACCCTCCAAAACATTGACACTTATCACATGATTGACAAAAGTTAAATGAATCCTTAAAAAGGGTAGGCCAATAAAAACTAGAATCTAGAATTTTTCGAGATGTCCTCCTAGTACTAAAATGCCCCCCACAAACCATTGAATGATAAGCTGAAATTATAGCATCAAATTCCTCATTAGGGACGCATTTTCAGATTACCTAGTCATTGTATAGCCTCCAAAGATGAGGTTCGTCCTAGATATAATGTCAAGCTTCACTTTTTAATTTTTAAGCCTATGTCTAAGACATAAAAGGAGGAGTTAGTCTAGCCCTAAGGTAATTGACAATATGTGCATACCAGGGTTCTTTGAAAATTGAGGCACGTAGAATTGAATCAGGGAAAGAATCCCAAGTCAGTTGAAAAGAGTCTACTCCCTGTGTGTCTTCTGGTAGCCTACTGATTGAGCCCAAAATTATCATATAAATTGGCTACACTTTCATGGCTTTTAATAGATTTTTTGACTCTTACTTAGTGATTTTGTGCTTAAATTAGTCCCTTACGATAAGCTTATATTTTATACAACTTGTTAGTAGAATTGTTACACATTGACATTAATTGCATTATAATTTTTTTAAGGACAATTGATACTGCAAATTATTATTTTATATTGTAGGAGAAAAAGGAGTCAAAAAGAATCATAAGAGTCAATAGGACGTGAGGTACTCAACGCACCTCACGGCGCATCGAGAAGAAGGCACGTTGCGACGTAAACTAATTATCTCGCTGCGGCGAGCGATCCAAGAAGTGCATGTCGCGGTGCAGCTCCTCCCTTGTCACGGTAAGCAGTCGGATACCTAGACTTTAATTGGAAAATTCTCTCACTGTACTGATCCGACCAGCGATCCATCCTTTGAAATCTTGCCGAATTAGGTTAGAAACATTCATTCTTTGGACATAAGACATTCGGTAGCTAGAGGAGAACACAAAAAAATCATCTGACACTTCACCACCATCATTTCTCATCTGTGACCATCATCTGCCATCGACGATCATTTCATTGTCAACTCCACCGCCAGTCTCTATCGCCATAGGTGGCATCGGAGCTTCAGCAGTGATGGAGAGTTCCGAAGTCATGCATAACTAGGTTTTCATTCCTCTAGAAAATGTAGCAGCGGCTTGAGTTCACCGGGCTTCAAAGGGGAGTTTAAGTATATTATTGTAAATCTCTGCATTAGGGTTTACGATAGTGTAGTTAAATCAACTTGGTTAAAGTTTAATCAAGTGTTGAACGATATTTTATGTTATGGATTTGGTTACATGTAGAACTTTGTTGCTTAATATATGAAGTCTCATATATGTCTTTTGGTGATTGTATTAATCCTCTTTATCTGCCTAGTTGTGTTTGATATCGAGATTATGCTTGATCCAAGTGACCACTTGCATTACTTTTCAATTTCACATGCTAAGATGCTTTTAACAAGGTTTTAAGAAATGGAGTTCATTGATTAAAACCTTGGACTTAAAGTGTTCTTTAAGGTTGATTATTTGAAAACTTTGTGAATTTTACTCCCGAAAAATTTGTTTGAACCATGACAGCCTAAGCTTGTTTTCAAGAGGATTTTATCTCATTCGATTATTGTTTGAATTTTGAACTTCCAATTTTTCAAAAATCCAAAAATACTTTTATACATTCTCCTTTAACTTAGTTAAATTTTCTTAATTTCTATCAACGATCCAACCCCCTTTTTTTATCAACTTTGTTAGCATTTTTGACAATCAAGCTAGCTTAAAACCTTTTTCGTTAGGTTCCAATTAAGTGAGACAACCCAAGGTTGCATCCTATATTGCAATCTTTGGAATTAAATTATTTTTGATTCGGTTTCCAAGGGATTGATCTTTAGATCGAAACGAAGAGCCGATCAAATGGCGTCGTTGCCGGGGAACCAAGAAATTGGTTTTCTATAGGTTAGCCATTATCAACCTTATTTGTCGTTGATAATAGGAATCTTTGCTTTTGCATTGAATTGTGGATAGTTTGATTTTTACACTTGTCCATTGTATAGGTTTTGATTTTCCTTTGCATAAGCATACATTTAGAAACATACACAAAGCATACTTTCATACTTCAATTTTCTATACTTAGCCATTTTTCACACATACACACATTCATACATACATCTATACACCCATACACTCGCATCCATCACATTTCACTTTTTATTTGATTTTGTGTGATTGTGAGTAAATTTTGCTACAGCTTCAATTATTGTTCCCGTGGATTTTTCTTGTGCATGCCCAAGAAAATTAGACTTGTTCATTTCCAACCTGAAATCAAGAGAAACTTTAGGAAACTTAGGAAAGAGAGGAAAGAAAAAGAGAGACATAGGGTAATTGAACAAGGAGTGAATATGGCTGAGAATCCCAACTTTGTACAAAATCCTAACTTTCCTGCAAACCAACCGAGAAATGGAGATAATGGATTAAATGGTAAGCAAGAGAGAGTAGGAGAGAACAATGGAAATCAAAGACGTAGGACTATTAGGGAAGCAACAACTTTTGACGTTAACTATGACCCACTTATTGCTGCTTGCCCTAATTCGATGTCAATTTTGAAGTGAAAGGTGTAAGTGTAAGTCGACTTGTACTCTTCTGTAACTCGACTTATGCGTGCTCAGTACTGTAAGTCAACTTGTATAACCTGTAACTCGACTTATGCTTGCACAATAAGTCGACTTGTATATCCTGTAACTCGACTTATGCTTGTATAGTACTGTAAGATTGTTAGAGTAGTGCCCTAAAGGCAATCGCCTTCAGCGCGTTTTGT
>JANKYE010713057.1:0-10199 GCA_032467995.1 Erythroxylum dillonii | reverse complement strand
TGCTTTCGATTGAGTTTCAATACCCTTGTTTGCAACTTTTCTCTACGGCAATTGTTTTCCTTATTTTTCTGTGCTTTATTCATATTCTGAATTTTAATCTCAAACCCCCCTTTATTTATTTATTTATTTTTATCAAAAGGAATTGATAGTTACAACTCTTTGTGGTTCGACCCTGTTTCACCGCTATTACAAGTTTCGTTGTTTCAGGAACAAGAATTATTTTTGGTTGTCTGACGAACTATCAATAGATGAGACAAATTTTCCAAGGCGAAGTATATTGAGATGACTTTTTTTAAAGATGAGCTCCTTAATGACAGTGTTAAGATTTGGTAAGAGTTTCTCTATGAAGAAAAGAGTTGCGAATGGGTTCAAATTCATCCTTGAGAGTCATAAGCAAGTGCCATATATGTTGACGATCTTGAGGATTGGTGCCATACAACTGAAGGGAAACCTTGCTTTTATAGGCGAAGCTAAGGTTAGAAATGTAAATCTACCTAGGAGACACACTCGTTAGACCTTTGGAAAAGAAAGCTATTTTAAAGTACAATAATTACATCTTTATCAAAGTTACTTTAAAAAAGAAACTACTTTCCTAAAAGCAAATAGTAAGATGATAAGATGGAATCTTGGAACAATAATTTGTGGGCCATCTTTCATCAAAAGACTTCAAAGTAAAAGTAAACTTTCTCAAAAGTCGTGTCCCATAATGAGAATTAGGATCCAAGGCATTAGTTGTCACGAATTGGCTCTTGCCATGATTGAAGATTGGATGGAGAATCTGGATCACTTGAACTTTCAGTACCGTAGTTATTGGTCTTTTATCGTTTGCTGGGACTAAGTTCACATGTTTGAAGTTTGTGCAGGAATTGATTTGACTCATCTTCGTTAGGACTATAATGATCATCATTTGGGTCTTGAGCATCCTGAAAGACTGAGTTATGAGAATGAGAAGGCCCTGCCATATCTGCAATTGATTCTTTAGTGTCATACTGAGGACTATTGGAACCTGGGATATCAACTTCTAGGGCTTTTAGATCATCAGGAATAAATTCACTGGGATATGGTCAATAGAGGCGGAAAGAACTGGTGTTTCTGGAAAGTGATTAATCTCCTTAAGAAAATCTCTTAGAGATTGAAGCACATTATCCTGATGCCGTGGCCAGTATAAAGATGTGTGATAAAATTGGACACGATGATCTATGTAAAGGACACTAGTATGTGTTTCTTGATGTGGACGATGGATAATGAAGAAGCAATGAGTTGATTGTCATCTAGCAGAAGCTTTCCCTAGACGATGCTGTGATATTGTCAAAGAACATTGTTGCTTCCATTGGTTTAACGGTTGGAATCATTCCAAGAATGTCCATAACAAAGAGCTTCCTTTGTTTATGTCACAGAGATGTTGATAGAGCTGCAAAGGAGATATGGTAATAGCACAAGCATAAAGGGCAGAGAGTGCCCAAAGATACCATAATGTATTTTCAGATAGAGGATTTTGGAGGAAAGTCACATTAAGGTAGGTTACTTTGAGATTGAACATTATGGGACTTCCAAGAGAGTTATGTTCACTAAGAAACTGATGTAAATAATAAAACAAACTCATACGAGTAAGTAAGAAAACTTTAGATACATTAGTAGGAGTACTAGCTATAGAAGGAAAAGATTTCTTTGTGAAAGCAAAGAGAGGTTGACTAGCCATACTACCTTGACAGAAATGTTTAGAAACGAAAAGAGTGGTGACTATGCTCTGAAGAGAAAGAGGATCCTTATAATGAGAAAATGTATACTAAACAATTCAGCTGCTAGATTAGAATTTAACGGGAAAAGAGTGAAGGTACTGTTGCGACTATTGTTACAGAGTGGGAAGAGAGAGTTGTGAAGAGAGTAAGGTTCCTAAAAGAAAAGATGAGAGTTGTATGGTCGTGACTCAGGAGTGCTAGAGAGGGCTTTGTTGTCTCGTCCATTATACCTGGAACTTACCGATAGTTCATAAAAGATCTCAAGTTGTTTCACAATAGTCTACCAGACACCTCAATACCTGCAATCTGATTTTGGTTAGTCGATGGTCTTGTCCAGACGATTTGTTTTAGACAGGTGTTGTCTGTTGTTTTCCTTGTGTGCCCTTGGGGTCTCGTGTTGGTTTAACCACCACCACAGCTTAGTATCAGAGCCACCAAGTTCGACTTGGGTTTGCCTAACGACGTGAGTTAGAATCCCAGCAAAACAATTAGGGAACGGTTCCACAGGGATACCCAATTTGCTAACGCAAGCTTGGGGCGGGGGGTATATTTAGGATTTGGTTTCACCTCCCCTTGTAAGGCCTTATGGGGGGCTCAGAACCTGGGACCTGTGGGTTATGGGCCCATCACGCGTCCGAAAGTTATTATAAATAGGCTTAATCTTTATAGAACTAGCATTTCTTGCTTAATCTTCTTTGTAAGAGTTATAGGGTTCTATCAACTCATTCTATGGATATCGTTAGAGGTCGGACATTTGTGCGGCTACTGTAGTTGAGATAGATCAGTTTCGAAAATAATTCGAGAGATACGATAAGAAAAGATCAAGCTTCAGAATAAGGTACAAATTTATTTTCAAGCTTTATTATGCTTTAATTGTTAATCATTTTATATAATTAAATTGATATTGGTTTTCAAGAAACTAATTTTTAAAAAATCATAACTATTCTGTTGCGATCGTGATCAGATCTCAGTGCAGTTTCCCAACAATTGGCTCTTTTATATATCTTTCACATCCACATTTTCTTTTGCTTTAGGTAGAGGAGACCTTTTCTAAGCAGATAAGTTAATTAATTTGAGGAGATTGTTTTTATACATGGTTATACAGATGCATTAATCTATCATAATATTATGCACAAAAATTAAAGAATTTGTGTTTTAAAAATAAATCTATATATGAAGTTTGAAAGATGGAATTTGAATTTTATATAAAATTTGTAAAATTTCAACTTAACAAGACATTTTAAAGATAACTTTAAACTGATTTAATTGTTGATGATTATTATTATGAATCCATTATTATAATAAAAATACATTAAGTAATACATATTTTTATATTTTAAATAATTATTTGAAAAAGAAGTTGATTTGTTATTCTAAAGTTTTTTAAACAGGTTGAATTAAACTTAAAAGATATTTTATTTTCTAATTAGATTCAATATAAATTTAAGGTTATCAAAGAAATTTGGGCTAAATTTTAATAATACTCAATCTAGAAATTCTAAAAACCAAAATTATTATTATTATTTAATTGATATATTTAAATACGATTCGCTTTTGTGGAAACAACTTGACAAGAACGTCACAGTCCTCTCTTGGCAACGTCACATTGCTCTGTTTGGGGTAATAATTAAGACAAACTTTAGTTTTTCCTTTTTCTTTTGGAAAACTATTAAAGTTTGGAAGACTATTAAAGAAAGACATAAAGTAATATGAACACGGAAAAGATTACCGATTCATTAGCGTCAGTCAACTCTCGACAAAGACTTTTAAGAGTTGAGTCCCACCTTGTACGTTCTTCGGCAGCAAACATAATAAAAGAGGACATTCATAACTTCAATATTCGCAAGTTGAAAAACGAAAGAAAGAGCTCAATCATCACAGTTTAAGCCAAATGAATCTTTATACGAGCACCATCCTCTCTTCATTTGCATGTCTGCAACTGATCCTTTTACTATCTTCCAACTTCCAATGGTGTCAGGCCAATTCTTTAGGGAATGAAACTGACAGGATTGCTTTGCTCCAATTCAGGAGTGGGATAACCAGCGACACTTTTGGAATCTTCAACTCCTGGAATGATTCCAATTCCTTCTGCAAATGGTATGGCATCAAATGCGGTCGCCGACATCAACGAGTCACGTCCTTGAAAATAATAAGAAAGAATTTGGTTGGAACTATATCGCCCTTCATTGGAAATCTAAGTTTTCTCAGGACTCTAGTGCTGAGTAACAACAGTTTTACGGGTGAGATTCCGCAGGAAGTCGGCAACTTGCTTCGGTTGAGATACTTATATCTCGAAGGAAACATTTTAGGAGGAGATATTCCGACTAACTTGTCTCATTGTACCAAGCTCGAGTTTATAGATTTTTCTTACAACAAGCTTGTTGGAAAAATCCCTGAAGACATTGGTACTCTTATGGAGCTAAAGTATGTGCGCATTCGTCGAAACAACTTAACAGGAAAGTTACCATCTTCACTTGGCAACCTCACATTGCTCAGTTTCCTTTCTGCTGGATTCAACAATTTGGTGGGGAAGATTCCTGTTGAAATAGGCAAATTGTCAAGCTTAACAAGATTCTCGATTGCAGTCAATAGTATTTACGGTACAATTCCTAAGACCGTTTTTAATATTTCATCGCTTGGTCTCTTTTCAATTTCTGAAAATAAAATTCGTGGGACTATACCATACGACATTGGCCTCAATCTCCCAAATCTCATATTCTTTGAAATTGGTGGAAATAGATTCTCTGGATCGATCCCAAATTCATTTGGCAATGCTTCTAAACTGGAATCAATTGAAATTAAGGCCAATAACTTTGTTGGACAAGTTCCAGTCACCTTCGGCAATCTAAAAAATCTTCAAGAATTAATCCTCGGCGACAATAGCCTAGGAAGTAGAACAACAAATGACTTGATTTTCTTAACATCTTTGAAGAACTGTACCAATCTTGAGAGCCTGAGCCTCGCCGGAAATAACTTCGGAGGTGCTTTGCCTACCTCACTTACTAATTTGTCTTCTCGGCTAAGTAAGTTATACCTTGGAGGCAATTATTTCATGGGAAGTATTCCTGCAGGATTAAACAAACTAGTCAACCTAAGTCTTTTAGCTATGGACGGGAACCATTTAACTGGTGCCATTCCCTCTGAACTTGGAATGTTACCCAACTTGCAAGCATTATATTTGGACGGGAACAGGTTGTCTAGTCAGGTTCCGTCTTCCATAGGCAACCTTAGTCAATTGTTTGTCCTATACCTATATGGGAATAATTTCGAAGGAAACTTTCCTTCAAGTATTGGAAATTGCCAATCTTTGGTTGAACTTGATGTTGCCGAAAATAAGTTTAGGGGAACATACCCAAGGAGATACTAAGCCTGCCTTCCCTAAGTAAATTGCTCGATTTGTCATGGAACTCCTTAACAGGAAATCTACCAACAGAAGTGGGAAATCTGAAGCAATTGAATACATTAGATATCTCTACAAACAATCTGTTTGGTAAAATTCCAACAACCATTGGAAAATGCCTTAGCATGGAAAAACTTTACATGAACACAAATTTCTTCCGAGGTTCGATTCCTTCATCATTGGCTTCCCTAAAAGGCCTTCAAGAGTTAGACTTGTCACAGAACAACCTTACTAGTGAAATTCCCCGAGATCTACAAAGCTTACAATTTTTAAGTTATCTAAACCTTTCTTTCAATGACCTTGAGGGAGAGGTTCCAACTAGAGGGGTCTTTACAAATGCAAGTGCAGTATCATTGATCGGAAACAAAAAACTTTGTGGTGGTGTTCCTAAACTTTTTCTGCCAAAATGTCCCACCAAAACAACAAGAAAATACATTGCTTTCAAGCTATCAATCATCATTCCTCGTCTCGTTGTAATTGCCTTCTTGATATTCATCATCTTAGCTTGTTTATGGAGGAGAAAATCTAAAAAGAAGTCACCTTCTAGAACTACTTCTGTTGGAAAATTGCTAAATGTTTCCTATAAAGATCTTCATCAAGCAACTAGTGGATTCTCTGAAAGCAATTTAATTGGATTGGGTAGTTTTAGCTCTGTGTATATAGGGTTTCTAGATCAACTGCAAAGACAAGTAGCTATTAAAGTCCTCAACCTTCAAAACATGGGAGCTTCAAAGAGCTTTCATGCTGAATGCAAAACTTTAGGGAACATTCGACACCGGAATCTTGTGAAGATCTTAACATATTGTTCTAGCTTGGATTACAAGGGTAATGAATTTATGGCTCTAGTCTACCAGTTCATGGAAAATGGGAGCTTGGAAAATTGGTTGCATCCACATCCTGATAAAAGAAGCACAATGAAAATTTTTGACCTTCTTCAAAGGCTAAACATTGCAATCGATGTATCATCTGCCCTACATTATCTCCATGAAGAATGTGAAACTTCAATCATTCATCATGATTTGAAGCCTGGCAACGTTCTTCTGGACAAGGACATGATTGCTCATGTAAGCGATTTTGGTGTGGCAAAGATCATCTCAACCATCAATGACTTTTCACAAAGCCTAACTAGCACTACAAGGATAAAGGGGACTATTGGCTATACTGCTCCAGGTACCAAATTCTTTCTCGTTAATGTTGCTTCAAACTTTATCATGTTCAATTATCACTTTTGTTCACCACATTAGCTAGACAACAAACAAAAAGATCAGTTAATTTGTTGCAAATGACCTTTTCATTATTTCATTGATTGTAGAATATGGAATGGGCAGTGAGGCATCAAAAGAGGGAGATATATACAGTTATGGCATCTTAGTCTTAGAAATGTTCTCAGGAAGAAGACCAGTTGACGAAATGTTTAAAGACGGATTGAATCTTAGAGACTTTATCCGCATGGCAATGCCGCAAAGACTAGAGCATATAGTAGACCCAGTTCTTCTTAAAACAGAAGCTATAGGAGAAGCAACCTCCAGAAAAAATGATAACAATGTAGTTGAGATCAATATGAACTTGAGCTCCATGAAACCAAAGGTGCAGAATTGCTTATTAGCAGTATTTGAAATTGGAGTTACATGTTCATCCGAATTGCCCAATGATCGAAGGAATGCAGGGGATGTCAATAGGAAACTACATTTGATCAGAAATGCTTTTATGCGCAATTAGGTCTCTAGATGTTGATTAAGTACCAAATATCATGTTCCTGTTTTCTTCTTCAACTATGTAGAAATAAAACTTATTAGCAATTAAGTCTTAATATTTTTAAATGTCTACATGTGTGTGACATTTCAGAAAATTATTATAATAAAATAAAGTTTTTAGCAATAGTTATCCGATTGCCAACAACTTTGATAGAAGTATCACTCTTTATAGTATGTTTAAAGTATCATAACTTGCAAGAGTTACGACCTACAGGAACTTCTGAAATGTTTGTGACACTGTTCAAAAGAACTCATGTTATAGATGAAATCATTTAACTGCTGCAAGAATTTGTTTCAAACATTCTCCTGTTAGTGCTTGCTCCTTGAAAACTTTCACATCTCCTGTTAGTACTCTTTTCTCAATCCAATCAGAAGTTTACCGGTTGGAAAAGTATTATCTACTTTTTCCAAATGATAACAGTGATGGAATTAGTCAGCTATGCTTGTATTTATCAAATGATACTAAGAAAACTTTTGAAACCATCATAAACCAGTATGAATATCATGGAAATAATGACCAAGAAATGAAGAAGCAATTATTATGGGAAATGTTAATAATTATTAGGTGAAAATCATGGAAGTAATGACCAAGAAATAGAAGAAACCAGCTTCAATAAGAACAGAAACTATATGATCTATGGAATCACCTAGAGACAGAATGATTATGGGAAATGTTAATAGACAAAACATTTTATCAAGAAGGGTTTTCTGAGTATATAGAGTACTCCACAGATGAATATTTGATCATATCTCAATGCCATTTTTTCCTCATATATAACGATGATCACCCATAGTAATTACAACATTTAATTTGCACTAAATAAACTGTCAAATATATGCAATAACTTACAAATCACTTATTCTAAGTAAGTTATTTGAACATAAATTATTTGAAAATTTAATAATTTATAATCAAGTGATAAACTCGATCCAACTAATGTTAGCAAGTTTAACATATGTCTATTCTGAACAAACTATTTCCTTTGAAGTTTTCAAATGGCTTTCAATCTTCTTTATTAAGAATTAAACTATGTTGTCATAACTTCTATATACATTTGATTTAATTTCTCACACTTCAACAAATCAAACTCAAACCTTGTTTATATCCCATCTCATCTAATTTTTATTGCATTAACTTGAATAATTAAGCGAAGGAAATGATGTTGTACGAGAATATTGACATTTAATCTTCTACACTTACTTCACTAGAAAAGGAATCCAATTTATTGATGGTTCCTAGTAGTAAATGGAAAAGAAAAGATAAATGAGGCTTAAAATGTATAACACTTGTAGATTTTAAGATTGACTCTTCAAAACTAAACCCACATAAAGAAGAATAACATTCATCTTTCTAGAGTTAGTGAAAATAATATATATTTACCAAAAATACTATATCCAAATTTCACTATAAAAAATTAAAGATTCTTTCATTACAAAATTTCCAAGTACATTAATTAAATGCCAATTTAATTATTATTATAAAACAAGACGTACAATATATAAAGAACATTGTTAAGTAACAAACTTGATCCTTGGATCAAAGAATATAAGATCCTGGCTAAAACAAAGATGCTACTATTAAACTTAAGGTTAATGATTCTAACCTTTTGTCACTTGGAGAAAGATACTTTGTCCTTCTAAAACTGCAGAAGTCATAAATTATAAAAAATAACAGTTTCATAATAAGAATACAACTTATTGCACTAAATACACCAGGATAGTTTCAGAGAATGAGTGCTTAAAAGAGACGGAGTGAAATGGCAATAATACATAGCTATCACACCTCAAATGCCCACCACATACACACCACAAGAGTTTTGGCTTAACAGGACTAACCAGCACTGCACCATTTATGTGCTGAAACAAATAGAGAACACCATATGGCCCTTTAGTGCTGCCAACATGACTCTCCAATGAGAACAAAATTTTGAAGCCGCCACATTATCAAGTTTCGTCCACCAATGCACGAAAACCAGCAGTCAGATCCTCATGTAGTTTCTTAAATTTTGTCACGAGAGCTGGTTCTCCTTCTGCAGGATCCTCAAAATTTTGAGATCTGCAATACAAAACAAATAACAGAACCTTTCATTCTCTTTGCTTTCTGTTTTATGGAATACTCCTGCAAGCAGTTAAAGTGTCTACTTACACTAAGCGGTAAAAGAGATCTCCCAATCGATGCTTGATAAGGCTGTACGTAATCTTCTGACCATCCAAGCCAGCTACTTTCTCAATAGCCTGCATATTAATTACAAACTTGTCAATCAAGGATCAATAATGATTCTAATCAAGCGATTCATTGCACATAATCATAGATCAATATGCATAAACTAACCAACCAGATCTGTGAACAGAATGAAAGATAAAAGGGAAAAGAACATGATCAATCCAATGGATTATTATTAAAGCAGTTTCACTCGACAGTAAACCAGAACAAATGCCAAATGGAGGCAACAAAATTAAAGCTATAAGATATGATTTTAAGAGCAAGGTGGAGCTCTATAACTGATTAGCCAAATTGTAGAAACGAATAATGTTGCGCATCATCCACACATATTTGTAGAATGGGTAGAACTTGTTATATCTATCACATGTACATAAACAAAAATGTCCAAAGATAAGGATCAATGAACAATGAATTCAATAATTAAAACAACAAAAATTAGAATGAACTAGTTAATCATAGCTTACGGAGTAAATGCATTCTGAGTAAGATAGTCCTCCCTCAAAAGCTTTGCAGTTTCCAGGGTAATCTTATCTTGTTCAGCTAAAGCATCAATTAAAATAGCATGATACGTCAAGGAACGCTGATCTAATAGATGACATATTACACTTAGTTTCATAAAATATGAAGTAGTAAAGAGTGATTGGCTCCCATTTGCTTAGAGAAAGCCCTTAATTCCTACACCTACCTGGACAATTTCATTTACATCATCTTCTCTCTGTAGCACTTCACGAGCCTTTGTCCTGATGCTGATAAAATCCTGATCAAATTGCTCATAGAGGTCTCCAAAGCCAGGCAACAAGAGTAACAATTCCATAAATGTCAGGACCATTGAGCGCAGTAGGTGGAAGGGGCACATATAATGAATATTTGGAAACCAAAAATAGAAAGAAGACGAATATGCATTATGAGAGAGTAAAACAAGACATACAGTGTTGGACCCCGAACCTTTTTATAAGCTAGGCTTATTAAAGGATAATTAGTCAGGTGTAAAGAAAAGGATAATCCATGAAATTGAAAAGAAATAGAAATGATGATTTAGATATAAGATGGATTTTATGTGAAAAGTGAAGTTAAAAGTTGGA
>JANKYE010712930.1:0-10210 GCA_032467995.1 Erythroxylum dillonii | reverse complement strand
GGATTTGATGTTGATCTTAAATTGATTTAATGAAGTCCTTGATACAAAACATAGCATGGAGGAAATCATGATGAGATAACGATAATGAGATTCCTATCATGTATAATTATATTAGTAACTAAACTTGTTATACACCAGTAGATCTTATAAGCTATAGACATGAATTATTTAGAGTTAACATGTGAATGCTTACAAAAGGTAGTAAGTACATTGGATTGACCTACAATGAGACAATCATATGGATATTTTATTCTAGTGTCTATGATAGCCTCATTATAACAATGGTGCAAGTATCCTTTGACTTAAAGTGCTCAAGGATATCTTGGATATTGATCCTGTACTTTAACTCTATTCATAGGTGCCTTTTAGGAGTTACTCATAGGGTGGTGATTAGGTACAACTTGAGACATTTAGAGGTAATTGAGTAGCCAATAAAAGATTCACCACTCCTGATAGAAAGAGATGATACCCATGGCCTCTTGTCGGGGTCATTACTCGAAAGTCTCTAGCCAGAGCAGATATGTGTCATGAAGAGAGTCTTCAATGATATATAGAGTAATGAGATCCTCAAGACAAGATCTAATAACATTTGGATTAGATGTGTCATAGTCAATTTAGTGGGATTTGACACTTTAAACATACTCTGAACCAAGTGGGGTATAGATGGTGAAAGGAAGAATTACATGGCAACATTGGGTATGAAAGGTTTCGTAGTCAAACCACTGACTTTCTGGTCAATTGGAGTTCATGATGTGTTGTTAGATATCGCTCTTGAGTTACGTGAATTAAGTGTTAATTCAAGTGGCCATCATAATCGGGAACCTAATTGGTCACACATATAGGAGATTCGAAGGATGGGTAAAATGGTCCTGAATGGTGATTCAAGATATAAGAGAGTGTTTCGGGATTGTATCGCGATGTAATCGTGATAGAAAACGTTATACGGAATAGATTAGAAACAAGTGTTGTTGGCGTTCAATTTGGCCATTAACCTCCTAAACTTTCATTAGTGCATGTTATTTATGTTCATTAACTTCTCATAACTTCCATTAATGCATGCTATTCACAACCATTAACTTCCCATAACTCTCTATTAGTGATGGGGCTTATGGAAGGCCAAATGGTGCAGAAAATAGAGATGATTTTTCTGCATCTTGTGTAAGACACAAGTTAAAAAGAAAGGTTCTTTCTTACACACACACTCTTTTTCTCTTTAACTCTCACAAGAGTCTTTGTCTTTGCTAGCACAAAGAAAGAATTTTAGCCATCTCCTAATGAGGTTTCATCCTTCTATATTCGTGTGGACTTTCATTACAGATGGTCTATGATGATCGTTGTAGTTTATGACAACCCAATGCGGAGAAGATTAAAGAACGAAGGAGATCATCGGAAAGGTATGTAAACATCTTACATTTTGTGGTTTTGTTTTTCTATATCTATATGCATGAGTAGATCTGTTTTTTTTTTAAGTTCCATTTTATTTTTCATTGCGTATGTTTGATATATATATAGTGTATAAGATACATGACCGGAACCTTACAATTCATACTTCTTGGTTAGAAAGAAAGTTGAAAATATTTGGATTAGTCGTCCAAAAGATCTTTTTACTCTTTGGATGGTGTGGATGTAGATGGTTATGATTGTGAATGACTAGATGAATAATCTTCCATTGTTACATAAGTCTAATTTTGATTGGATATTAACTTATAAGACTATAAAAACAATGTTGTTGGTGTATTGTAATGTCAAATTCATAAATCAATATTAAATTTGTAGTGGATAATCTAACTTCAGCTCCAACTTAGCTAGAAAAAGGGGAAGCATTGTCCATATTTTTATAAATTATTTTATTAAGACTAGAATTGCCATGTTTATAACACAATTGTAATTTAATCTTTTGTGAAAGTTTTTGAGAATTCACTTTCTTTAGTTCATTCTTATTTTTCCTCTTATTCTTTTTTAGAGTACCAAGTATTGCTCTTTCGACACATAGATAAATCTTTTATTGACTGTTAATTGATCATAATTTTCATCTTAAGGTTTTTTCTTAGCATGGAATATGACACCAATGATATGGATGTTTAGGTACTAATAGAGCTTTTATGCCTTACTATTGCATATTTTCTTATTTCCTAAGTGCATTTTGTGTACATCATCTTTATTTGTCACTTCATGTGCTTTGCTTACATTCCAGATGATTCTTCATTTCATTGCATTCAGTTTATTCTTATTCAACTTCTTCATTACATGAAGTGCATTGTCATCGTTCTATCTCTTTACTTGTTTCTTTAAATTTAAATGCTTCTTCATTATCATTGTGTTGGTAGTCTTTAACATATTGATAATTGGGCAATCCTTAGCTTGCAAAATCTAATAATTAAATAGCTTGCTTATATTTTATCTACAAGTGGACGTCTAGAGTCAATAATTTGGAAAGATCTACTCCAAAATTTCTTAATATTTTTGAATAAATAATCTATATAAATAATGCCAAATTGTTTATTTAATGAGTCTATCATTAAATAGTTGTAAGAATGTTACTCAAGCACAATTTTAGAAACCTTTTTTAAAGTCTTTTTACTTTCTTCTAATCTAGTTATAATATATATATATATACACAGTTTATAAACAGCAAAAGATAATGTAACGTTTTTAACTCCCAAGAGTCCCTAAATAACTATAAATAAAACTAATTAAAACTTCTCTTAAGTTAAGAATAATTAAAAAAATTCATACATTAGCTATAAAAATTTGGTTAGACATATATAATACCTTGAACATGTGTGAAATTATTATCAATAAAAGTAATAAGATGTATGTCACACTTGCTATCAATTTCCATAAGTTGACATTTAAACTCGTTAATTTAGAAACCTCTGCTCCAAAATTTCTTAAGATTTTCAAACAAATAACGTACATCACTAATGCCAGATTATTAATTTGATGAGGTTATCATTAAATTTTTTGTAGCAATGAGCCTATTATTAAATTTTCTTAGGAATGTTACTCTTGCACAATTTTAAAAATTTTGTTAATAGCATAAGATAAAATATTAAACTCTCATAAGTGGTTAAAAAATTAAAAATAAAGCTATTTAAAACTTTTCTTTAAGTTAAAACTAATTAAAACTTCATATCATTAACTATAAAAAATTTAGTTACACAAATATAATACCTTTAATATATATGAAACTATTATGATTCTAGTTTTATCTCATAATTTCGAGTCCATAGCCCACTGCTCAAATAAATAGTCTAATTCTCAGTATCCTTTACCCAACAACTTTTTATACAATAATATGAATGTCACACTTTTTATCAATTTCTATACAACTTAAACATTAAGTATTATACAACTTAACACGTGGTCTTTAAGAACCAATTTTTCATGCTAACTATATATCAAAACATATATACATAAATCTAAACATCAACTTATCTCCTTTTTTAGGCATCAAAAGGATTTGTCAACATCAAATAAAAAGAGGGTAGAACATATATTAGATATTAGTTTTTAGAAGATATTATTCACTAAACTTGATATTAATAAGATATACATATGAGATTCACAATCTAAAAAATTACAAAAGTAATTTTATCTAGTCTTTGAGTTATGTCACTTTTGCATTTGACCTTAATTATAGTACCTTTAGATAAGATACATTTTGAGAAGCAAACCTATAAACTTAATAAAAATAAAGACGATGACAAAAAATAAACAAATGAATACTTTTGTATGACTAGTCAATTGAGAAATAACTAATTTATGAAGATTTAGTATATGAAGCTATAAAGCAATGTGAGTGCATATAAAATAATTTGAAGTAATTTTACTAATAAAGAGTCATTATCAAAGCATGTGGATTCACATTTTAGACAAGTTGTCATATATTAGTATATGTGATAAATGAATATTTGACTATATTTTTACACCCATATTTGATATATTTTTCTTGATATTTTATACTTTTATACATATTTTGTACTTAATTCGCTCTAAGTGCTTTCATAAGTAAAAATTGTCTCAATGGACTTAAAGGAGAAGAATTTGAATGAAAACATGGTATAAAACAAAGAATTGAAGAATAGAAGTGATGCACGATCGTGCAATAGGCCTTGCACTTCTCTCAAGGCATACAGTTTCATGATTTTGGAGCATTTTGGTTATGCACGGCCATGCATCTCCCAAAACCCTAAATTTTACCATAAAAAGATGTTTTCAGAGCAGATGAAGGAGGTGATTTCAGATGTGGAGATCGATCTCAAGGGATGATTTTGGTTCGAAGAAGTGGAAAACATGAAGAAATCATCGAAAGATCCATCGAAATACAAAAACAAAACTCTACATCACAAGAATACTTGATAGAAGACAACTAAAGAGATTTAGAATAATGATCTCATTATTTTCAATTCGTTGTTCTTTCTATTTATGTTTGATTTCATATTCGATAATGTGTAACTAAACATCTTGTTAGTGTTTAGGTTAGATGATCCCTATAATGATATTTTAATATGTTTTTATTCTTTTATTAATGCAATTGAGTTTATTGATATATTGCGATTCAATTATGCATTTAATATATGTTCTAATAGACCTAGGAATATTAAATCATAATTTGATTTCATATGTAGAGATTGAGAAATCCTAGGCTTAAATAGATCTATCATAATTGGAAGAAGTTTATTGTAACCCTAAAGATAGGATGACATAAATCTTCAAGATTATGTTCAAACATAATAGACGGATTCATAAATTAATAAATCAATCATATAACCTTTAACCTTTGTAATTCAGTTGAAAACCTTAGGATTAGTTGATAGTAGACTCAAGGTAAACTATTAGCATACCAAAGGAATCTTTACGGTCCAATACATCAATAAAACAATTACGTAAAAAAGATCAATATGTTAAGGTTTTAAAGGGATTTGAAGCCTAAACATTAATTACTGATAGCATTAAATTTCTAAATGTTTCCTTATTTCTCTGTTTTTAATTACTACCTATTTTAATTTCTTGCTTTAGTTTTATTTTTAAAAAATTAAAATTAATTTGTAGGCTAGATAATAGGAAATAGGTAATTACTAGTAATTGTTGTCTTCGTAGGATTGACTCGTACTTACTGGTACTAGATACAACTACATTGTGCACTTACAGTTATTACAATATTGACTAACTCGCAAATAAATCAATCAATTTGTTGGCTCCGTTGCCAGGGATAATGATATTAAGAAAGCTTAAATGCTATTACTCTAGTCATTTTCATTTTATTTTGTTTTATCTTTATTTTATTATTTTAATTTTAATTTTGCTTTTGTACTTGTTTTATTTTATTTTATTGTATCTTACTGTATTCTTTTGGTTTGTTTATTTAATTATCTTTTGAATGTTTCTACTGACAATGTATAGTCATTTATTTAGGAATTGAGATTTAACATCATAGTCATAACGCACAATGGAAGGATGGAGTAACCAATATTTTAATGAGAGCGAGAATACATCTTCACAATCTGTATCATCACCAAATGGAAGAGAGAGGTGTAGTCACATATTTTTGGAGGCCCAACCGATATCCAGGTTGTGTCACAACATTGGCGGGAGTTATCACTACAATCATGAATGTCGAACACCAGCATACATGTGTGAGTTATCGAGCATGTTCAACCATATAGTGTACTATATAAGAATAGCTATAATTCAGAATAGAGCAACTTTGGAAGGTATGATGGTTGACTTTATTCAAGAATCAATCATGAAGCATCACGAAACAGAGGCTCATATACAAAATCTAGTGAATTGGATGGACCATCTAGTGGGGATATTATCTGACAAGATCCAAGATTCTGAAAAGATCCAAGAGAGTTTGCCTAATGCTACTGAAATAAACCCCACAGAATGTGGAATGGCAACTACCCTTAGTAGCAAAAAGGAGTTCCTAGTATAAGAAGAAGAGGAAGAGGAAGAGGAAGCAAATATTATAGATAAATTAATGGAATACATTGCCAAACTTAAAGATAGCTGATGGGAATTCGAAGAAAAGGTTTCTTCACCTGAATATCTTAAATATAATACAGAATATTATTTAAGCCTATTAATGCAGAAGAGTGAAGAAAAGACAACGGTTGGCTTCAGGGATGAAGAGACATTCTAAGAAGAGCTTCCCGAAGGAGCCTCCATCCAAAAAGGTAAAGTAGATTAGTGGCAAAAGGTAAGTGAAGAAGATGAGCCAGAAACCTTTGTCCATGAAGAAGAAGAAGAGTAGACAAAGGTAGTTCGGGAAGAACTGATGGAAGAACCAAGTAAGGAAACTACTGATGAGGTGTTAGTAGTAACCTTTAATACGAAGGGTTCCCAGTTCCTTAAAGACAAACTAAACGAGTTAGCCAATAATTCAGGGAGTTTCATTATCCCTTCTTTTATTAACAATTTTTTATTTAAAAGGGCATTGTTACAGTTAATTGGTTTTACAACTTAATACATCACGTCCTTTCGATTATCCTGTAACATGTGGTTTGTTGACAGGCTATGAAACTACTTTGTAAAGAAAAGGTTGGAAACAAGACGCCAATTATTGATCCAGGAAGAACTTAAGCACAAAGGTTACATCAAACTAATGACATTAAACAAGCACTATATAGGAGGCAACCTATGAATTAGGGTAAGTTTCAATTTTATTTTGTTTTGATTTTACTTTGAGTGTTAGTATAGGATTTTATTTCATGTTATCTTTATTTCTTTTATCTTTTTATCTCATTTTCTTCATATTTTCCAAGGATGTAGTAACTATTGGATGGATTACAAATCAAAAAATCGTCCTAATAAGGAATGTACAAAAATACCTCCTCACTTTTATCTATACATGTATTATATACATTGAGGACAATGTAAAACTTTAAATGTGGGGATGGGTTTAATAAATTTTTAAACAATTTTCTTCAAGCTTATTATAATCCTGATTATGAATCTTGTTAACAGATATTCTTAATTGGTTAAAATCTGTCCACCAATATTATGTTTCATTGTTGAATATTAATTGAATTGGTATGCAAAAGAATGATGGTTAGAATAAAATTAGTTTTCTATGACATATTTTTAGTAATTATTGAAATATTCAAGTTGAATGATATTGCATATTATTTACACATATAATACTCATCTTTTTTGTGAGTTTTTTAGACTAAAAGAGCAAAAAAAAATTAAAATTTTTAAGCTCTTGTTATTTTTTCATTTGTGCTTTCAATGTGTGGTAGGATGATCCTATAAGTTCCTTTTATTATGCATATTAAGACTATATTTGTTAAATTAGAAGCATTGACATGATGAAGGCACTTAGATTAGCCAATTTCTTTGAAAATTACCAAACCCTTAAGCTTATCTTTAGGAATAACTAAGTTGAGCCTTAGCCATTTTCATTGGTTAAACCCAAATTGTAAACATTTATCCTATTTTTTAAAGACCTATTTATTGTTTTGAACCCTAAAGGTTATTTACATTATTTTGCTTATTTGAAATTATTAAGTTTTGAATGGTATATATATATATATATATGCTCAATGTTTTTTTATAAAAATTTCAAGCATACATCATGTAGCATAATTAAAGAAATATTGGACCATTCAAAACTTAAAAATTTCAAATAAGCAAAATAATGTAAATAACCTTTAGGGTTCAAAACAATAAATAGGTCTTTAAAAAATAGAAGAAACTATGTGTATTGTTTTGAACTATGTGAATAACCTTTGGAATGAAAGAAACTATGTGTATTGTGAATAAGTTTCATTATAATGTTTTCAAATTAACCTTTTTATTACCGCAATTATACCTAAGCCCCTTTACAACCTTATAAGACCTTTTGATTTTTGTTTCTAGTTTATACATACGTAATGGAGATATGATTTTATTGCAAACTTGTGCTAAGAATTCTACTATGAATTGATTAAGAGTTTTGATGCTTTTCACCCTAACCACTTGAGTGCATGGAGTAACATTTAAGTGAGGGTGTAAAGATTAATGCTTTTGACTTCAATAAGATTATGATGTGATTATTATTAATATTGCTTAGAAAAGTTAATTTTAGGATAACCTGACTCTAATATATGTTAATTTGATTCAATATGATATGGTGATATATAGTATAAACGGAAAAATTGAGATTGATGAGGGCTGGAAGCTGCAAAATTTATAATTTTACTTATGGTTTGCTTGAAGACATGTAAAAGCTTAAGCGTGGGGATGTTTGATTGATGGATATTTGACTATATTTTTACACCCATATTTGATGTATTTTGCTTGATATTTTATACTTTTATCGTATATTTGGTACTTAATTTGCTCCAAGTATTTTCATAGGTGATAATTGCCTTTATGCACTTAAAGGAGAAGAATTCAAATAAAAATGCTGCATAAAATGAAGAATTGAAGAATAGAAGTGAAGCACCACAGGCCTTGCACTTCTCTCAGGTTGTGTACTTTCATAAATTTTGGGCATTTTGGTTATGCATGGTCATGCATTAGCCCATGCATCTCCCACAACCCTAAATTTTGTTATAAAAAGAAGCTTTTGAGGGGCAGATGAAGGAGAGTAGACTGAGGGAGGCAATTCCAGACATGGAGATCGTTCTCAAAGGGTGAATTTGGTTTATGGAAGTGGAAAACATGAAGAAATCATCGAAAGATCCATCGAAATACAAGATCAAACCTTTACATTGTAAGAATACTCGATAGATGTCAACCAGGGAGATTTAGAATTATGATCTCATTGTTTTAATTCATTTCTCTTTCTATTTATGTTTGATTTCATATTCAATAATGTATAACTAAATGTCTTATTAGTGTTTAGGTTAGATGAACTCTACGTTGATACTTTAATATGTTTTGATTCTTTTATTAATGTAATTAGGTTGATTGATATATTGCGATTTGATTAAGTGTTTAATATATGTTCAAATAGGCCCAGGAATATTAGATCATAATTTCATATGTAGAGATTGAGAAATTCTCAGGTTGAATAGATCTATCGTAATTGGAAGGAATTGATTGCAATCCTAGAGATAGGATGATATAAATCTTTCGGATTAAGGTCGAACCTAATAGAAAGATTCACAAATTGGTAAAGCAATCCTATAACCTTTTTACGTGAGTAATTCGATTGAAAACTTTAGGATTAGTTGTTAGTAGACTCAAGGTCAACTATTAGCATACCATAAAAATATCCATGGTCCAATACATTAATAAACACAATTGTATAATAAAATATCAATCTGTTAAGGGTTTTAAGGGGATTTGAAGCCTAGACATTAATTACCGATGATGATAAATTCCTAGGTGCTTCCTTATTTATCTATTCTTAATTGATACCTATTTTTATTTTTCTTGCCTTAGTTTTAATTAATATGTAGGCCAGATAATTAGAAAAAGATAATTACAAGTAATCACTGTTTTCGTGGATCAACCCGTACTTATTGGTACTAACTATAGCTTTGTCATGCACTTGCGATTATTACGATATTACCTAACTCACAAATAATTCAATCAATGTGAAAACAAAACAATCACCTCAAATGATGCCTAGCATCAAAAAATATCTTAAATTGAATATAAGGGACTATTTACTTTAAGAAACAGAGAACCCAAAACAGATGGACCACCTTTAAGGCAAAATTTGTCACTTTAATGTCTAGAAACGATGGGATTGTCTTAATATAAAATTGCTTCATCAATTCAACTTTAGATAAAATAAAAATTGCAACTATCCAATATGTTGAGAAAATGACAAGCCTCTTCTTTCGTTAATAAGTTATAGAGTCATACCTTATCATCTGATATGGGACCAAAATTTGTTCAATAATAAATAAAAAAGGGAGACAATAATGGTAGATATGATTAGGTTATTTCAAGATATTATAGGAAATTGAAGATAGTTTGGGCACTAGGATGACAATTAGATTGTTTTTTTTTCAAATTTAGAGATTTAGTGTTCTTTAAGATTAGTGGTTCTATTTTACGTTTCATATCAGTTAATATTCATATTAATTTATGAAAATAAATTATGTTATTTTAATAAGTAAAATTATATTAATTTAAGTAAAGTCAGTGTTAGATGGATCAACATTGTCAAGTTATGATGCATATAAACTTAGGAATGGCAATGGGGCGGGTTTGGGGCGGATTATGCGATCCCCGCCCCCATCCCCATTTATAATTTCGTTCCCCA
>JANKYE010712886.1:0-10213 GCA_032467995.1 Erythroxylum dillonii | reverse complement strand
GGATACTTTTAAATTTCAAATTTTTTAATAAATAAGGACACTCTCTTTTAATTATATTTTAAATTGTTTAATTATATTAAATTTTTAATTTTTTTATAAGATTTTAATACTGATTAAGATATTTTAAAGAAACCAACTACTAGACACACAGAATAATGCAAATCCTTCCTGTTTAAGGGGTCTAATGTGATATGAACACCTGATTCTTTGGGAGTGGCATGGTAGAACACTGTCCCATACAAAACACGTACACGTATGGATATGTATGTGTATATATAAATCTAGAGAGAGAGAGAATACAATGATATAACTAATATATCATATCATGTCTCCTCCATGGTCCATGTTATATAGAGATCCAAGAAAGGGCAAGAGAGGAGCGGAGAGGGAGAGTGGTGATGACAAGACAAGTCAAACGTCAAATCGAGGGTCTTGAAATCATAAGACAGTCAGTGGATGTGTTGTCAATCAAAAGGATTTTGTATGTGTGTTATTATTATTATTTATTTACTTATTTCTCTAATTTTTTATTAAAATATTTTGCAAATTCCAAACCTTTCAATTTTCATAGCTAAGGATTTTAATAACTTGGTATGAGTTTTTATTGTCTAAAAATAAATTTATTTTAGAATAATTAATTAATTAATTCAATATTATTTTAATATTAAATTGAAATGATATTATTTTAAATAATTAAATTTACATAATATTATGTCTTTACAAAAAGAGGAAAAAATTATTAAATTATCAAATCTTTTTTAACAAGCTTCAAACTGATTTTAAAATTTTTAATTAACTAAAATTTAATTTTTTTAATTTTCACATCAAATTATAAAGAACCCCGATTAATTAACTTAATTTAATTTTTAATTTTAAATTGAACCAGACTGAACTCTATTTACTTTTTCTCTTCTTAATATAAATAATAATAGTTTGGATACTTTGGTAAGAAAAAGTAATTATATGTGATTACTAATTTGTTAAATAATAAAAATGTAATTTTATTAAAAAAAAGTGATTTTTAGGTTTTTACACGTGCCAAAAATCTTGTCTAACGTGCAGGCAGGCAGGCATGTGGACCTCACCATTTCTCTTTATTTCTTAGTTTGACACTAGTCCCAACACTTGAACATGAACCCCAAAGACCCGGCCGACACGCTTCCCAAAGGAGTCCAATGCGTACTGCTTACCCCTTCCCTCCTCTTCTTCTCTGCCTCCATCTCCTCCTCTTTTGTGTGGTGTCTACACTTACCACCACCCATTCTTCTTCCCGTCAATTATTTATTTCCACTCATTTTCATATTTTTCTTAATTTGTATGCATTTTCACTTGTCCTTTTTTGAGTTTTTTATAAAGACAAATAAAGAAAATGTAAAAAGTGTTATAGTTCTTGGAATAAAAAGACAATGGGTACCGAATGTTGTGTAAGGGGTCAAGATTAGCTAAGATGTAAAGTTTGCTTAAACGTAATGAAGAGATTCGAGATTATGAGTTCTGCCAAAAGCTCGAGCCAAAGCCTCCAGTTTTCTTTTTCTTCACTGTGTTTCAGATTTGTCGACAATTCATTTTATTATATATCGGAATGTCTAATCCTTTATTAAATTCAACTTCATTTGCATGTGTAATATGACTCCTGGTTAGACGGTTGTGCTAGGCTCAGACTCTAGCCCAGGAGCACACAGCCCATTCATAGATGGTGACCTCTCATGCTTAAGTGAAGACCTAAATCTAGCGGGTATTCTTTTATATATAGGGTACTACCTCATCATAAGACGGGTACGATTTTCAAGAACCCTAGTTTTCTTTATTCACTAGCCATCAAAACTTTCTCAAAAGACTAACTTGAGCGTCAAATGGGCTTACCGGCAGTCAATCTTCGGTGTGCCTTATTGTTTTGCAGGTATTTCTGTGCCAAAGTCAACCTATCCCATAGATCCTAGCAACAGTGCCCGGCCCATCAAAATCAGATAGAACCAACTCCAATGCCAGATTTTAAATTCACACCACAATATTAAATTTATATGTAAAATCAACGTAGCCAGTGCATAAAGCTCTTTGTTTTGGGAGTTCCAGAAAGGGCCGTAATGTATACAACTTTCACTTTGTATTCTTACAGACTTAAACTTATCACCTTATGATCACAAAGGAACAACTTTATTAGTTACTCCAACGCACCCCCTTCTTTATTGATGTAAAAATGTATTGAACATATAAACTATCATAGTAGGTAATAATTGATAAGTTAAAAGAAAATGTTTCCACTATTGATTATAGTATTCTATGATATATATTTCTATTTTTTATAATTTAAAATTTAAAATTTTTATCCCATGAATAAATAAAATGCTTGTGTTACTATTTATATATTCTAATTGAGATTGATTTTGGTCACTAATGCCACAAATATTGGAGTTATCCATTAGCATATTCATTGGGACAAACTAATTTAAGCTCTTTAGTTAATTACTAGTAGCTTGATGAGCATGAGACATACTCATTCTACTCCTTTTTTTTGTGGTATCAAATTTTAATAAAAAATGTACAAGACATGGGCTAAAAAGAAAATACTTATATATAATTTTGAGCATATAAATTATTTAATTTCGTCCTAAATGTAATATTTTGATAATATTATTTTAATAAGTAAAATATTTCGTAAAATTTAATTTTCTTTTGAGCCGCATGTTGAAGTTTTATTTGTTAATATTTAATTCCAATCACAAAAAGTTACTAAGAAAAATCCAAGAAACACGAATAAAATTATAATGGAGCACAGAAATTCCTTCATCCAATCAAATATTAAACAAGTGGTTAGGGGATTAAATAGGGTTTGCATGGCCCCATTAGTGTAGAAGTCAACATAATCAAGTCATAAAGTATATGATTTTAAGGCTAAACTTCTCTCCAATCTTCATGTATGTTCTTATACTTAATTAACAATATCACAATTAGTAAAAAAGATGAATCAAACTAATATTTTTTGAGTCAATTGTCAAACTTAGAGATGACAACATAGTCAACCTCTTAATTTTTTTAATTTTAAAAATAAAAATATATAATAACCTTTTTAAAAAATTAGGTTCGAGTTTGAGTTGCTCAGCTTAAACTTATGTTAGACTCAACTCTTTTAAGTAAACCAATGTTATTTTACTTAGAATAATTAGATTTTGAGTCAATATAAACTTGCAATTAGACTTATAAATGGGCTTATTAAAAATAACTCATTTTATTTAGAATAATTAGATTTTGAGTCGGTACAGATCTAAGCTTAACTTATAAGCCAGCCCATTACAAACAACTTAATTTAAGCCGATGGGTTAAAAATTGACATCTTTAATAAACTTTAAATTATATGGACAAAAAGAATAATATACCTTTTATATATTTTTTAAATCATTTTTAGTTAATTACCCCATCTTTATTTAAATACTCACAGCCGCCCAGAATAGCCACCCATATTGCTCTCGCTATCTCTCTCTCAAAAAAATCTAAGAACACCATGCCCTCTCCATAGAAGAGCAGAGAATCTCTCTCTCTACCATTTTCTCTCTCTTAAAGAACACAGTTTAGTTGTAACTCATCGTCATCAGCAACATCCATGGCAAGACCACAAAGCCGAAGAGATGAAAGATTAAATCTTTTGCTCTTATCTTCATAACCCTTTAACCTTTTTCTCTCTAAGACTCGCTCTGTCGCTTTATATATATATATATATATATATATTGTTGATGATATATATATATATAGAGAAGCAGCAACCCTAGGGAACAGAAGCTAGCATATATCGTTCTTGTCACATCCTTTTTGTTTTTTTATCATGAGCCTTGAAGAGACTTTAAGAACTCTTTCTATGGACTATCTGAACCTGCTCATCAATGGTCAAGCCTTCTCTGATGTAACTTTCAGCGTGGAAGGTCGTTTAGTTCATGCTCACAGGTGTATCCTAGCAGCAAGAAGCTTGTTTTTTAGGAAATTCTTCTGTGGACCCGACCCACCTTCTGGGTTAGACCCATCTGGTTCACGGATAGCACCTATTGGATCGCCGGGCTCGAGGACTAATGTCATACCGGTGAACTCGGTGGGGTACGAGGTGTTCTTGTTGCTGTTGCAGTTCTTGTATAGTGGACAAGTCTCTATTTTGCCTCCAAAGCATGAACCGAGGCCTAATTGTGGTGAGAGAGGTTGCTGGCACACGCATTGTACCTCAGCCGTTGATCTTGCTCTTGACACTCTCGCTGCCGCTAGATACTTTGGAGTTGAGCAGCTCGCAATGCTCACTCAGGTCCCTTTGTATCTTCTTTGTTATATTGTCATTTCACTTCTTTTCTTTTCTCTCTCTCTCTTTCTCTTTCCCTCTAGATTGTCTTTTGTTTCTTGATTAGTGTGTGTGTCTGTGTGTTGTGGTCTGAGGAGTAGTTGTTAGTTTTGTGGGTTTGGAGACATGCTGGGTTTGGTTTTTGGGATGTGAGAAGGGATTTCTTCTTTTTGATTTAACTCGTGGCTGTGAGGTTTTGGGCCATCATCGTGTGCTTAAGAGAGCGTCTTCTGTACTGTAACCTTTTGATTCAATTTAGCTTGTAACTTTCTCTTGTTCACTCAAAGTCAGTTGCTGATTTTGATCCCGCACTGCTTGTTAGTACTTCCCAATCTTGTACTCATTTTCTCACTTTTCCTTCTGCAGCAGTTAAATCCAATTATTGTCCAAATTTTCCAATATCATGTCACTTAGGCTTATCTTATCATCATCATCTTCTTCTTCTTGTTCTTGATTTCTGTACTTTCCTGCCAAAACATTCTGCTTTCATGTTAAATCATTTCTATTAACGTTCATGCTCTAAAAAGATGACATCTTTTATCTTGATTTCATGTAACATTCTGGGTTTTCTCAAGTTGGGATCTTTTCAAATCTTTATGTTGTGTACCAAAGACTTTCCAAATTTAACATCTTGCTAATCCCTAGTCATGTCTTCCACAGTGAGTTAGTGAGTGAGTGGGTGAGTGTGAGTCATCTATCCCAAATTAACAAACACTTTCCTCATTTGGGTTTCAAGTTGGTTGAAAAATGGACCACATAGGCGTATGTTCAAGCACAAAATATCCATCATTTAATGATCTGTGCATATACTGATGTTGTTTGTTCTTGTTTCTCCATTCCACAGAAGCAGTTGGCCACCATGGTAGAGAAAGCTTCGATTGAAGACGTCATGAAAGTGTTGGTAGCTTCAAGAAAACAAGATATGCACCAACTCTGGACTACTTGCTCGCATCTAGTGGCCAAATCGGGTTTGCCACCAGAAGTTCTAGCTAAACATCTGCCAATCGATGTTGTGGCTAAAATTGAAGAGCTACGCCTCAAGTCTTCCCTTGCTCGGCGATCACTGATGCCCCACCATCAGCTCACAACAGCTGCTGACATCGAGGACCAAAAGATTCGAAGGATGAGAAGGGCTTTGGACTCATCCGATGTTGAGCTTGTTAAGCTCATGGTAATGGGTGAAGGCTTAAATCTTGACGAAGCACTGGCCTTGCATTACGCTGTTGAGCATTGTAGCCGAGAGGTGGTTAAGGCCTTGCTTGAGCTTGGCGCAGCTGATGTGAACTACCCGGCAGGGCCCGCCGGAAAAACCCCACTTCATATCGCCGCTGAGATGGTGTCGCCGGACATGGTTGCAGTACTACTTGACCATCATGCTGATCCTAATGTTAGAACCGTCGATGGGATCACCCCACTTGACATTCTTCGAACCCTAACCTCTGATTTCTTGTTCAAAGGTGCAGTCCCAGGATTAGCTCACATCGAACCCAACAAGCTCAGGTTATGTCTGGAGCTTGTGCAGTCTGCAGCTTTGGTCCTTTCTCGTGAAGAAGGTAATAGTGCGAATGCACCAACTTCAGCTCCAATCTATCCACCTATGAATGAAGAACATAATAGTAGCAGCAGTGGGAGCAACCTTGGTTACTTGAATCTTGATTCAAGGTTGGTTTATTTGAATCTTGGTGCCACAGCCACTGGTTCAGGTCATCAGATGAGATCAAGAATGGATGGAGATGATGAAAGTAGCCATGGGAGCCAAAGACACGATCCATCAATGTACCACCACCCTCATGAGTTTTAGCTTTCAACTCTATATCCTCAGTCTCTCTCTGTCTCTCTATATATATATTATATATCCAATCATGGAGGAGACATCAGCTAGACAAGTAAAAGAAAAAAATCATGAAAGTTCATGAAGATGATTATTGGATTATATTTATCTCCACTCTCTCCTCTCTTTCTCTCTTTGTCAGTTCTTTAACAAGCTCTTGTCTTTTACCTGTTTTTTTCTTTCTTCTACTCTACTTTCTGGTGTGGGCTGTTTTTCTTTTGTAGGCTTTCAATGATCATCATATGAAGTGCAAATTCATAGGGGGATTGGATGGGATATCTCTTATCTTTAAAGTCTAATGAGGGTATGAGAGGGACAAGGAGACTCTGAGTATTTTTCTAAAGAGGAGGAGGGGACTTCTTGGAGTTGGAGGATAGAGAGTAGACACAGGTCAATCTTTTCAAAACCTGGCCTGTCAACTCTTTTGTATTTATTGATAACATCTAATATCATGAGCCTATTTATTGTGCCCTTTTATTTTCTTGTCTCCCCACCCACCTTCCCATCAATCAATTACATATTTCTTTAATCTTTGCACTTATATACACATATATATAGTTTAAATTAGTTGTGTCATTTTGCTTTAGATGCATGTAAGTCCCAAATTTCTATTTTTATCAAATTTATTACAAAATTTTTATATTTTTTATTTATCCAATAAAATTAGTCAAATATACTCTAATCCACATTAAATAATCACTAGTACTAGACATGGAGAACTAATTCTAAGCAAAAATTAAGTGAAATGAAGGTTTGAAGATTTTAAAAAATTTAAGATTAATTTAGCAAAATTAAAAGTTTAGAGACTTGTGTATAATTAGTGGAAAGGCTAATGGAAACTTTTTGCCTATATACAATTAAGAATATGTACATCTCTTGCAAAATTTAATGGTAAGCTAAGTTTTGTTTGGACATGAGTGTTTTTTTTTTCTATTGAGGCAAGTGAGCTGTCCCTTTTGCTCTTTGCCATTTCTTTTCTAGAGTTGGACTTTTAGCTTGAACATGGTCGGCTGATGCATCTTTTTAACAGGTGGGTTTGTTAGCATTTTCTCTGATAGTTTGTCTTGCATGAATCCAACAATGAGTGTGACTACGCATGGCAATGGATTAGATAAATAGCCTAATTTATTTGGTATATCATCTCAAGTGTCGGTACCTACCAATTCATTACTCTTCCATTTCTATGTCAACAATGACTAGATCATCCTCTTGTTATGGTCTTGTTCATTTCTTGCATGCATGAAAACTAGCAAGGTTGTCTGGTATTGCTCAAGCTAATTGTGTTCTATTACTTTCCATACTTCTGCTTCAATCTTATCCTCGATAAGACAAGCATAGAAGATCTCAAAGTTGATCGATTTAACCTGCTGTTACTAAATTCTTCTTTTTAACGATCTTCCCTTGATTAGTTGTTTTATGTGTGTGTGTAAAGACATGTATGCATACATACATTTTGGAAACTAAACAAGAGGTTACAGATGCATAAGATCATTGGTTTTGCTTGTTTAGTCTGCTGAAACCAATCTGAAAGTGGTTCGTCTTCTGAACTATTAGGTTTATGATACAATTGCATTAAGTAGAAATTTTTCTTTAAAGCGAATTATGTTAATGTAATTTTTTACATTACTTTTCGTTAAATAAGGCATAAAACTATAAATGGTGGCTTTTTATTGCATTAATTCTGCATGCAAGAAAAGGAGGAGACTGTACGTGTGTGTGCTGCTTCCTTGCCATGTTTGATGAACTCCAAATCCCTTGGGAAGCAAGTGTTTTTAGTGACATATAAGTTCGTACTTCGTAGTACTTTCTAATTAGCACCATATCATTATTACCTAAAACAAGAACGTTTTTGGAAACCAAGTTCCTTGGAAGTGAATACATATGTGTCTTCACCTTGGTTGAAGTTATATTACAAAAGATAGACAAATCAATAGATATATAGTTATTAACCAAATTAATCCTTTTTATTAACTTGGGAAGTCTAATTGTGAATTTAATGTATATTATACAAGCAACTATATGATATACTCCTTTGAAATTGAAACTTTCTCTTAATGGCAGCATATTTAATAAATATTAATAAAATTTCAGGTTTTATGTTATTTTTTTAGTGAGAAGCAAACACATAATGAATTTTAATATATGCACTCTTTTGACTTCCAACTAATTGCAAATTTGAACTCTTGATCTTCAACCCAAGATTCAAAGTTTTATCTCGTTAATCTTCCTTTTAAGTAAGCAAGTTTGCTTATCATAGCAATTGGTTTTAAAATGTTTTATATTAGAAACTAAATTTTGTACTTTATAAATTTTCAATTTTATATCCATTTTAGTTACTTGGAGATATTTTACATTTATTATACCACAATCCTTATGTTATATATATATATATATATATATATATATATATAACGTTGTATGTGCTTTATCTTTCATTATAAAATTTGTCTTAGTTCTTTCATAATTAGCTGAGATCGATCAAGGATTCGTAGGTGGTTGTAATCTCTTATTCAAAGAATAGTCCAATGGATGTAGTCATTACTCTTTAGTTGGATGAAAACTCCACATAAAACCAAAGGAATTTGGGTATAAATTGCCTAAATTCACAATAAAATTTCTATTAATTACTACTAATTATCCATTGGTTAGATGAACAAAGTTATGCCTTTTTATTTATTTAATCATTTATTTTATTTATGTGCTTGTTACATTTGATTGAGAATAGAGCGCATAGAGAAAGGGATTGTATATAAATCTTACTTATACTTCAACATTTCTCCTATTTTTATCCAAATTTATACATTTTACTTAAGAAATTTTCTTTTTTTTTTAAGATAAGGGATTTGAAGAGAGTGTAATTGTACATAATTAAATTTATTATAACTTTCATTATTATATTTGGATAAAATTAAAAGGTCTCTATCTAAGATTATGTTATTTAGATATAAGCAACTAGTTATCAATTATTTCATGATTATCTAGTTTGTCAAGATATATTGCTTATTACTTTCACCTCCACTATCCAATTAATGGGAATAACTTTTCCTTCCATGTGTGGAAGCAATGTTAGCTTTGGCTATCAAAAGCAAACTTAAGAAGCAAAAGGAAAGAAAAATGGTGTTGATGAGTATTGACTAAACATTGTTTACTTGTAGGAATGAAACTCACATTGAGAAGTAATGTCCATATACATCCACAATTGGCTCTTTCCATTTCCAAGGAAAGTGGAATTCTCATATTTAGCATTGGCTAATGATGAAAAGGTATTATAAGTATTGCAATACGAACCAAAAACTAGTCTAAGAATGCCACTTTCTTTTTGTATACATTATGTGGGTGATGAATGTTCTTCCACATCGATCGTTGGAGAAGTTATACTTTCTTCTTTTCCTCAACTATTCTTCTTCGCCACTAATTATTAAACGGGCCCAGTTAATATGATCTCATTGAGTAGTACTAATTAACATGTTCTTTCTAAAGGAGTGTTTATCTACTTATACGATGACTTGGGTTGGAGTTCAATAGTGTAAAGAAGTAAAGGACATAAAAGAACCTATTTTGTGGTATAACATGATCTTTCAAAGTAATGTATTTTCTTGACCCCAGTACATGGAAAGGCAATAATGGGAAAAAGACAAAATGTGCTTCCATTATTTGTTGATAGCCCCAAAACAGTGCGAGTTATCAAAAATTCCTAACAATCTTCCTCAGCTTTTCCACTATTGCACTAAGAAAAAATTGTGAAAGGAAAAAGAGTAGAGCAGAAATGGAAGGAAACCCTAATCGTTGAGACATGAGAGTTCATTAAATGTAATTTTCAGATAAATTATGATAATAGTTCGAATTACAACATTAATATTACGATTATAATTAGGGATTACAATTTAAAACTATGGTTGGAAGTAACATCGAACCATGCCGACTGGATCATTATGACATTGTTGTCCATGTTTTTTGCGTACTCTTGCTTTCAAAGATACTTAAAAGCTTGTCATAGTTATGTAGTTTGGCATTTAATATGCAAGGATCCTTTGTTTCTTTTTTTTTTTTTTGAGAAAGAGTTGCTT
>JANKYE010712844.1:0-10215 GCA_032467995.1 Erythroxylum dillonii | reverse complement strand
TATAGAACAAACAAAGGCTTTTGGAAGGATTATACCTGATTGGACTAGAGAACAAGAGGGTTTTTTTGAATTCTCATCTGGAAGTAAAGTGTACAGATTGTCAAGCTGTTCCTTTGTGAAGGGAAAGGTCCTGGTTGAGCTGGAATTGTCCTGGTCACGATTGGGCTGATTCCCAGTTTGCAAAGTCTTCCCTTCTCCTGCTCCACTATTCCACTTTTTCTTCCAATTTGCTAGTTTACCATGTATCTTCCTGCAGGTATCTCTTGTATGCCACGGTTTTTTGCAAAAATGACACCAAGTTTTCTGCTGGTTTTTACCTTTTTCACCCTCACTGTCACTATTCTTTGAGACCAAGGCTGAACCTTCATTCTAGAATTCTATAGTTCCATTTTTTCCCAACATGGCACTTTTTCCGAGCTTCCTCTCTTCTAACTTCATAGAAGACTTCTCAGATTGAAGGTAGTGGCCTTCTTCCCAAAATTCGCCCCCTAACTTTATCCAATTCTTCCTTCAAACCAGCTAGAAAAACAAACACTCTTCCCCTGTCAACTTTCTCTCTATATTGAGCTGCATCTTCTGGATCTTTCCACTTTGTTTCCTCAAATAGATCCAACTCTTGCCATATTATAGTCATCTTATTATAATATGCAGTCACATCTTGCTCACCTTGCTGCATTTTCCACATTTTTTAGTTGAGTTCAAACAGATGAGCATAGTTTTACAGGTTTGAATATGTTTCTTTGACTTCTTCCCATACATCTTTGGCTGTTGGGAGAAAAATAAAGGGTCTTCCAACCCTTGGTTCCATGGAGTTGATGAGCCAGGCTGTAACCGTGGCATTCTCCAAGCTCCATTGGTCAAAATTGGGGTCTTCTGGTCTTGGAGTTTGGACTGCTCCTGTTATGTACGCTATTTTTCCTTTTCCAGTGATTACTAGACGGGCTGATGGGGACCATTCTAGGTAGTTTCTTCCATCCAACTTCTAGATTGAAATATGTAGGGAATTTTCTGGTTGTATGCTAACTGAATCAAGTTGGTCTCCTGATCCAGAGAGAGGGGTAAAGCTGCTGGTGGTCTCGAGGGATGAAGATCGAGATCCCACCATTATAGCCTTGTCATTCATGGAAGAGCGTGAGGCTCTGATACCATGTAAAAGCTTTTGATTTTTATTCAGATGATAAAAATAGATGTACAGATACTACTATTCTTATATAGAGCTAGGGTACATAGTTATGGGAGCCTTCCTAATTAGGGAGACTCTTTATTTGGAAATATCCCTAATATAGCTAGATATTACAGCTAAGGATACTCTATAAGGATAATCCCTTAATTAAGGGACTATCTATTATTATGGGATTCTCTACACATCACAATCTCACATGCTTTTCTCCATTTATCTTCCAATATTTGAGAATGCTTTTCGACCACAATAATTTCCAAATTGCATAGTTATTGCTTTGAGCTGTGATTTGGCAATGGACATCAAGGTTGTTTTTTTCCTTCAGAAAAATGAGATCTCCTCCTAGGAGCACATAATATTCAATCATAAACCTTCCATCTTTTAAGGAACCTACACATTCTATGTCAATATGGAATGTGGTATGTTGACCTAGAAACTATTTAAGCTTACCCAGGTTAATGATCTTGAACTCCCTAGTCAACCCAACTTCCAAGCTCCCTTATTTAACTGCTATAATATTATTATCATCCACGTATACCAATAAGGAAACGAGCTTACCTTTGAGTAGATAGGTACGGTGCCCTTGGTGTTGTTTATATCCCACCTTTGTATCCAACTTGAGTGTAATTATCAATAAGGGTTATAGACCATTTTGTTGCATTTGAACCTCAAATCTTAGATAAACCCTTGACGTTAGAGTGAACTAAATCATAAGGTTCTCGTCTTCTTATTGAAGAATTATGGAAAGGGAATGAAGGTGTTTAGCAAGATGACATACTTCACAATGAAAGTCATTAGGTGAGTACCATGAAATAGGAAGGGAAACATATATTCAAGGTTATAAAGAGAAGGATGTCCTAGTCGCTGTTGTCGAAGACAAATCTCAAAGTTATTGGTTGGGGACGTACCTTGAGATATTAAAAGGTGGTTGTTGCTTTTGTGGATGATTCCATGGTATCAAGAAGATACAACCGATTTTGAATCCTTACATTTATAATCTTCCTAATGTTCGATTTTGAAATGCATGTCAATGAACGTGATTAAAGAATTAGGATCTTTTGTAAGTTAAGAAGTGAAATTAGATTCATGGTTATGGTAGGAACATATAGGCATTTTTTAAAATAAGAGAAGATGAGAGGCGAATGCTCTCTTGGCCAACAATAGCAATGGTTGATCTAGCTGTAATAATCAGAACTTGGTTCATAAGAAACAAATTGCACAGGTCTATATGGAATGTGGTATGTTGCACTAGAATCAATAATCCAAGAATTAGATTAGAAATTGTTTGAGGCAATAGACTACCATTCAAGGCAATGAGCATGCATAAGGAAATTTAGAAAAGGTTTTAGGTAGATCTCATAGTTTTATTTCATCCATAAGTTCATTTCATGTTAGATTTCCTTTTAGAAGACCCAACATCATGGTAAGTTTGACTATACATGTTAAAGATGAAGTCAGCATGGTCCAAGGTATGGCCAGAGTAGAAGTTAATTTAAGCGTTGGTTGAGTTGTGGCAGGCTATAAACAATCAATCAAAATGAATTTTGGCAAACTAAAGGACAATCAAATAGAACAAAAGTGCAGCTGTGGTGACATATAGGGAATGCCAACCTAAATCTTGAATCGTTGAGCTAGGAGGATGCCAAATACACAGTCAAAACCAACAAAGCCGATTGAAGGTACTATGGAAAGATTAATGGTCTATAATTTAGGGACTATTTTAGGAAGTCTCTAATTTATATATTTTAATTTATTGTCTATAATTTAGGAGATAATTTAGAAAAGCGGAATCTTTTCTTTTTTAGGAAAATGTTTATATAAACATGTATTTTGTACTTTGAGAAGAATCTCCCTAAACCCTAATTTGTAATATGGTATCAGAGCATTAGCGTTTTCAACCTTTTGAGATGCCTTTGTTGCAATTTTTGTCAGCCTTCATTGCTCAACTGCAGATCGTGCAGCCTTCACTGCTGCAATTTCGAATTGTGCAACCTTCATTGCCGCAATTTAATATTATTTTGCAGACTTTATTGTTGCATCTTTTCATCCTTTGTTTTATTTTCCTATAATTTTAACCATATAAGCCAGGTTCGAGGTCATAAAACGCCAATCTCAAATCCTCAAATAGAAGAGGTTCAACCAAAAGTATATTGTTTGGACAGAAAAAGCTATTTGAAATGGTCCTACTTGTCAAAACAATCCTTAAGTGGAAAAGGAAAAATAAATCACCTATTGGGAAGTAGTCCTAAGCAAGGAGAAATAAGTTTTGATGCGTGGGATTAGGAGGATTCTCTCATAATGTCTTGACTATGGAGTCCATTGACACCCAAAATTAGTGATACCTTCATATTTTTCCCAACAGCTCAAGCCATTTGTGAGGCTATTTGACAAACTTATTCCAAGGCTAAGGATGCTGCCAAGTGTATAAAATAAAGGTTAAAGCTAGAAAAACAAAACGAGGGAAAACAATTACAGAATATGCGTAAGATTTAGTCAGAGGTTGAGACACGGGGAAAGCCACCTCTTTTTCCTTGGCCTTGTTCTCCCCTTCTTCTAAAGAACCTACGCCAGCACAAGGAAGAGACTTATCCTCGACAGGGTATCATACAGCTACTGTTCTGCTTTTAATCTGGTGGTTGTGTTTTTCTTGATAAGAGTATGCTTGCCTTTTTATTAACCATGGCAACCTTTCCTTATATCCTTTTTTCTTGAATTTGTGAGCTATTTATGCTCCTATAATGATGAAAAAGAAACATGAGAACAAATATTATATAATAAGATATATTAGTAAAACAAAGACATGTTTTACCTTAAATAGGTTTTACCAACGTTTATTTGTAGGCTTAACTTCACCAGTAAAAGAGTTGTGATCGATTCCTGTTTCCTTGAGTACGTGATTGAAATTCTTCAATTTAGCTCTTAATCCATTATACTTTTTCTTCAATTGAACACTAGTATACTTATTGAATTTTTTTTGAAGACTTGCCTTAATATTCTTCCAACCAGATTTGGAAAATAAACATGAGACAACCATATTAAAGGTATGCATGGAGATGATAGAAGAGTTGAATTGAGAATTAAATGAAAATCAATCTCTATAAAAATATCAACAATATTTAGTATTCATCTACGGTACATGAGCTTTCTTTTAAACATTTGATTCTATATCATAAAAATAAAAGTGTAAATTTAAGCAAGGCCATAATATATGCACGATGCATGCCATGCTCATGCAAGCACATGGTTTTTTACAATACAAACCATTGATGCAGTAGTTACTCCAATGGACCAAGTCAAAGGGTCCATAGTGTTTTCTCATCTTCAAATGTTTATTAATCCACAGTACACACACAAGTATTGGCTAAGATCTCTCGACGAGTTTACTCTAAAGAAGCCCAAAGTTTTAGGTGAATGGACATAATCAATCAATACTATATACAATACTGTTGGAAAGTGGGTATACCACTGAGTTACTTGAACAGTAAAAGCTATATTTGTCCTAAACAACTAGATTCCTAACCTTCCCACAAAGAACTCATCGCTTAAGAAATATTATAGGCAGTTGAATTCATTACACGTCGTCAGATTCAAGAACCATAAAGGTTTCTAGAGATTTCGTCGGTAGTGAGTGACTGATGAGAGAAGGAAGAAACAACTCCATAAGATGAGGGTGTCACCTAAGTTGGATTGACTTGTGAACTAGAAGTGATGAGTACTATTTCCATGTGGGATGTCGATGATTGGTTTCCATAATTGGAGAAGCAGCGGTTGGCTTTGGCGTGTGTAGGTAGTGGCAACTAAAGAAGGCTTGATTGCACAATTGACGAAAAAGACACTTATAGCTTGACCCGAATATATGTCGAGGCTAGCAGTTAATGGCTTAACAATAGAGTTTTCACTAAATAGGGGTATAGTTGCATTACTTAAAAGTTGGTAATCTTAACAATAGAGTTTTCATTCCATAAACTTCTAAAACGAGCATCTATGACCACCACTACCAGAACCAATTGTGAGAATTAGGAACAAAGGACACGAGCTTGCAAGTGTCAAACCATCAAAACTGAGCCAAGGAGGAGGAGAAGTGGAGTTGGAAGTGACAGAGGTTATAGCGAATTGATGGCGGAGAAAGCAAAAGAGGGGCCTTGTGAGAGTTGGACTCCACTGACAACAGGGAGAGGAAGGAATTTGTTATGAAACATCATGAGGCTTGTAGCATTGAGGATGACGAGGGTGGAGGCATTTCTTTACATTTATGCCACTTAAATAGCCCCATGAACAACACTGGAAGTCTAGCACGCCGCAAACAAGAGAAGTGAAAGAAAACAACAAAAACAGAGAAGTTGATGAATTAAGAATTTAGTTTCAATTGTGCTATGGTAACAATATATTTATTTTCAATTATGCTGGATTCGGTTAAATAATTGTTTGAGGAGATGAAGATGATTGGAAGAGAAGGCAGTGAAGGTGGTAGGTTTTTTCGTTGATTGTAAGTTTTTTTCGTTGAATTCTAGTTGCAAAGAAAGCTTTGAAGGCAAGTAAGAACAAGAACTGAAAAGCAAATGAAGCAACAAATATGAAAACAAACAGGAAAAGGGTATACCTAGAGAAATTGCAACATAGAAGATGCAGGAGACATCGAAAACGCTAAAGTCAATGCAGAGAAACCAAATATGATGTTTTTCTGAACAAAAAAACCTGTTTTTAAAACACATGAAAACGTGATTTTTATGTTTTTGTAAACTTGTTGGCATTTTCTTATTTTTAAAAACAAAAAATGGAAACAAGTTTCAACCAAACATGCTTGAATCATCTGTTTCTTTTTTATGAAAACAACAAAAAAACAAAGAAAAAACTTTTTATGAAAACAACAACAAAAAAACAAATCTAAACGGGACAAAGATGAGGAAAGGAAACTTTAGTTAGGATAGGGTGTTTTTTTTTTGGTTTTCTTTAATATTATTTAATTTATTTTAATTATAATAGAATTTTACTTACATTTGACATTCCATGTGTAACTTATTACAGCTAACGTGGTATTTCAGGCTATTTTTGTAGAAAAAAAGTTTGAGGATTTCGTTACTTTTTTAAAGTTCAGATTCTAATTGTAAAATTCTTTTGTATAATTAACCTTTATAATCAACGATGTGCGCTTATTAGCTAGGTCAACTATCATTAATATTCTTCAAGACCAACAATTTGGTGCTTTTAAATCTAAATCGTGTTCACGTTCAACATGAATTTGTAATCTTGAATTGGGTACTTCTTACCAATGTCTTGAAATCCTGAACTAGGTTATGAGGGTTAGAGTATAACTGAGATACAATAATTTTTAAATCAAAAGAATTAACTTAAATTAAAAAAAAAATCGTTTACTTGCATGTTCAAACCAGTCGAATGGTTCTTGAATTGAATAATTTTTTGTTAGTTCAGATCAGGAGCTCTGATCACGTTTTCTCAGTGTACTCTCTTCTATTCTGGATTACAAGATCAGTAAGGAGTTCCTTTACTATACAAGGGCCTTGTTATAGCTAATTCGGAGGACGAAGGAACCTGAACGTGGAACGACGCAGTACTGGAGTTGCAAGGTGTTACGCAGCGTTTAGCAATAAGAGTAGGGAAGATTCCATGTATGCGGGTATAGGGGATAACTTTAACAGACAATATATCTCGTAGGTTTCAGTAGATTGTACGTTTTGTCTGAAATGATGAACAATGTATTTCCTCTTTTGATGTTTCTCTCTCTGTAATCATTTCTCTATCTTTCCCATAACAAATTCAGCGCTCGAATATTTGCAAACGGTTGTCGGGTGACGACGTGGTTTTTCTTATAACAGGCCTCCTCCTTTTCTCATTTAGTTTATCTACCAAACTCAATCAGTTACCTAAGTGTCTATTATAAGTTAACTTCACCAACGGTTAAGTTTATTTTTGGATTAACTTCACCAACGGTTAAGTTTATTTTTGGCTACATTATGTTATCCAAAAGCAGCTTTTACATGCATCATTGTTATGATATGAAAAGGCATGCATCTTAATACAGAGATATTGATTTCTGAACTTGTTTTATTTTATTTTCAGATTGGGGACCCAAAGTTGATGTGGTAGGATTTTGCTTTCTTGATCTAGCTTCAAATTATGAACCTCCTGAATCACTAGTGAAATGGCTTCATGCTGGTCCTAAACCTATTTATATTGGATTTGGAAGCCTTGTGAGTTTGCTTTTGCAACTTTTGTCCTTCTCTTCTTCCCTTTTCCTGAATGATGGATGTTGTTATCATTTATTGCATCTTAATTCCAAACTCTTTGTTTTCTAGTCTTGAAATTTTTTTTCTTCTTCCAGTGAAGATCATAAAATTCTTGAACACTGGGACTATCCCACTGTTTGCAGGCTCCAATCAATTTTATCTCATCCTGTCGTGAACTGTACTTTGATCTTGACTTGGCATGCAGCTGAATTGTGAAAAGAATTGATCTGGAAATATTTTTAATGCTGGCATTTGGTTTGTTTTAAATGACATTTAAATGTACGTGCCATACAAGACATTTATCTTGTTATCTTGATACGCATTGGATTTATATTATTTATCAGCATCTGTTTAATCACGCTGCTGTCATTTCTTAATATGTTATAAGGGATTGCTGAAGTGACTTTTTGGGGGTGATAACATATGGATGTTTGCAATTTAATTAACATTTTCATTTTATTTCTTTGTTTTGCCGGCTTCTTTTCCATTTCAGCCTGTTCAAGAACCAGAAAAAATGACACAAATAATTGTGGATGCATTGGAACAAACTGGACAGCGGGGCATCATTAACAAAGGCTGGGGTGGCTTGGGTGACTGTAAGTTCTTTTCTTCTCGTATTGTATTTCTATTTTATAGCATTATCTTTTTATAATATGTGTACCTGATGTTTTATATGGATTCCCAGTGTCGGAACCAAAGGACTCCATATACCTATTGGATAATTGCCCTCATGATTGGTTATTCTTAAGATGCAAAGCAGTGGTAAGTTTTAATGATCTTGAAATTTGTAGAAGTCTTGAAATCATTTCTAAATAGATTGTTTGTCTTTAAAATCAATGCATCTGGACGGTGGATTAAAAAAGATGATGTTAGGTCGATCATTCTAGCCTATGAGCTGAGCTGACATTGGTTAACTTGTAATCTTCTTGGTTTAAATCTTATTATATGGAATAACTTGTGTCCTGAATGTTATGATGGCTTGAATTATGTTGGTATTATACAGATGGCATGCTTTTATTTATCTGGAATAGTTGTTGGTGTATCCGATTGAAGTATATACTTCTTTCACCATTTTGCTTATCAATTTAAATGGTGATTGCAATTCTAGTAATTGTCCACTTAACTTTCAGGTTCATCATGGAGGTGCTGGAACAACAGCTGCTGGTCTTAAAGCTGCAGTAATGGCTACACCATATTATTTTATAAGTTTTAGAACTTTGTATAGGCTCTTGCCTTATTATAATTCATAATCTGTTTGCATTCTAGTGCCCGACAACGATTGTACCTTTCTTTGGTGACCAACCTTTCTGGGGTGACCGAGTGCATGCCAGGGGAGTAGGTCCTCCACCTATACCAGTTGATGAGTTCTCACTTTCCAAGTTGGTTGGTGCAATAAAGTTCATGCTTGATCCAGAGGTAACTTTCCAAAGGCTGGATACATTGATGAGTTGATATATGCATAGGTGGCACAAGAAAGAATAGCCAAATTTACCCTTCTTTACATGGAAACTCTTCAATTAGATAAGAGAATGAATTTGAATTCGCCATGATATATCTGATTCCCTTGAAGAGTTATGTTCTAATCTTTGAGAGCGCAAGCTACGAAGGATTCTCTATTTTCATGATACTGGAATCTTGTCTTTTTTCCTTAGCATGGCAAGCAATTCAAAGAAGAAAAGAAATAATAGTCTTGCATGAAGTGGCTGCCCAAGATGATGCCTTTATTCTCAACTACATTTTTTAACATACTATGTTAAGCAATCGAACTTGGCACTTGCTTATGAGCTCTGCTAAATTTTCAAATTTTGCTTCTGATAAAGAAATGGGAGTTGTGTTAATATGATCTATTATTCTGTGGAACAGAGAGAGACTTCTTAATCTTTAGTGCAATTAGCCAACAGGACATTGCCTAACAAATTTGCTGTGCCAGGTAAAAGAGCGTGCTGTGGAGCTGGCCAAGGCCATGGAGAATGAGGATGGCGTAACTGGAGCAGTTAAAGCATTTCTTAAGCAACTCCCTCCAAAAAAGCCCCAGCGGGAGCCAGCCCCGGAACAGTCCAGCCTTTTGTCTTTTAGGCGATGTTTTGGTTGCTCGTAAATCTCCTTTTGATCTCAATTTGTTCTTGTGCTATCTAATCTCTGTTTCTAAGTACAGAAGGTTTCCTGACTGGTGTTACTAACCAAGATCTTCCCCGGATAATCATAGCGCTTCTTCCCCAATTTGTAATTATCTCCATTTATTACACCCGCTGTATATCCTATGTAACATACGAGCAATCTCCCCAATTTAATGCTTGATTCATGCCTTCTGATGTCTAGCTGTTCTCTGCTAGAATCTGTACCTAATGTTGATTTTTTTCCATTAGCGACACTGGTCTTCAGAGTGTGAAAGTTGGAATTTGTCGGATTTTCAATTTGTTCTTATGGCATTTGCATGCATGACGAATACCATGCCTGACATCTGTCGGAATGTGTGCTTTTAAACAAAGCTGTTTTTATGTTTAAGTCGCTTGAATGTTATGGTCAAGGGTAAGAGTTTCGAATATCGACTAGCATGTAAACTTCAAAAAATTAAAGGACTATTTTGCTAAAAATCCCGCGACTTTCTAGTAGATCTTGTTTATCTCTTTCTCACATTTTTTATCTCCCTCTCGCCCTCTCCTCCTCGGTGAGTGTCCACCACGCACTCGATAGTCCCCCATTGGCGCACCATTGTGACGAGCCTTACTCCACCAACAGAGCCCAAGGCAATTGATCCAAAGGCAATTGAACCAGCAGGGAGACCGTTAG
>JANKYE010712732.1:0-10223 GCA_032467995.1 Erythroxylum dillonii | reverse complement strand
CTGCAATCTTGGAATAATTTTTATTTTGACCGGTTTCTAAGGTCGATTAAATTAATCGAACGACAGAGCCGCGATCATTAGGTCATGACTTTATCTTAGATTATGTTTGTAGTGGACATTGTTTAAAAAATAGTAGAAACTTTTGTTTTAAAAGCCTTTATCACTTTCTTTTCTTTTTATCTTTTTTTTGTTCGTGTTATCATTCATATACTAAAAGGAGTCTTAAAACGCATTAAAAATTGTTTGAAATAGAATGAATGATAAAAAATCATAGGTTAAGTTCGCTAGAACCCCATGTTATTTGACATACTATCAATGTACCCTTTTAAAACTATCAATAACCCTCTTATAATTTTGGTTTTACAACATCCATCCCCTTGTCATAAACTTCCATTAAAAACTTTAATTGTAGACTTTAAAATGATGTTGCTTCTATTATGTGGCAGTACAAATGACAATACACATATCATTACATTATGTGATTTTCAAGTTTACAGTTAGAATTTGTAAGAGAAGTCAACGATAGGAGGAAATGTCTTATAAATCCAAAACTATAACACTTGTTTTTTAAATAAATTGGATGTTATTGGTAGATTTTAAAAGTTAAAGGAGGTATATTGATAATATGTCAAACCATAAGAGGTCCAACAAATTCTACCTAATAATCATCATAGAGAAGCGATTATTAGTAAAGGACTAATATTTTCATCAAGAGATACTTTAGCATGAGTTATTCTTTCCATTCAATTATTATTGTTATTTCAAAAATAATTCCATAAAGAAGTGATTATTAGTAAAGGACTAATATTTTCATCAAGAGATACTTTATCATGAGTTATTCTTTCCATTCAATTATTATTGTTATTTCAGAAATAATTCTAGGCTTATAACTTTTATATCTAAATTAGATAGAATCTTAGTACATACTTGTATATTTTGATCCACAATTTATTAAATAAAGATTTCTATGTTTGAGATTCTTTGTGTTATTCTTAATGTAATCATATACAAATGAAAGCTTATATTTGATTTGAATCTATATATAGATGTAGTTAAGAGAACTTATATATTAATTAGCTTAAGCACATATAATAAAGATTGAATGAAAATATAGATATGGACCTACATGATCCTTTTTGTATATTTCAAGGAAATTAATCTATTTTGATAGTAGTTAATTAGATAAATATATTAGTTAATCAATTAAGGGATATGTGATTATATGTGTATATATGGTGTTGAGGCAAGTTTTAATCTATTAAAAACCCTCAATATACTGCAAGCGTTTAGGTCGTGGGTGTAGTATGTGAGGTGTCGATCCATTAAGGAGTTGTCGAACTAATCTAATTCTAAGTTATGTAAGGCCAAAAGAATTATTAAAAAGAAAATAAAAACAAACAGAAAAGTAAATACGTGAAGCTCATTGATAGAAAATTAATTTGTATAATTACCACAAACAAAATCAAATATTAAGCACCACCAAATTCACAATGGGAAATCACACAAGAAAAATTACCAAATTATTAGAAAGGGATTTGTCCTATCATCAATGCTAATGTTATCACTTTTGTGTTAATGTGGTGTCGTTCTAGACTATCGAAGGGTGGATTACTCTCTCTCAAGTTATAATCACTAAGCTCTAATTGATAAACCTTAATTAAGTCACATTGCTGAACATGTAATCTCTCGATTAATAATCAGCCCACAACCTAATCAGATTTAAGAATTTTATTAAACAATCGAGATCTCTCTGTATATAATTACTGATTTGATTATTTGCGTAATTTATTAGGCCAATTAATTATCATTAACCAACCAAATCATTTTGCATTCAGTTAACTCTATTGATTTATTACCGAAGCATGAAGTTTCAACAAATAACCATAACCCCCGAATAAATTAACACCAAACAACTAGATTAATATTGAATCAAGTTTAAATCCCTAAAGAAAAGTTAGAACATCATCGTCAATTCCAAATCCATTAACATCATCGTATCCATCTTACACATTCAAGGAAAAGAAAGAACAAGATGAAAAGAAAATGTCATTTAGACAAGATCAGGATGGCTCGGGAAAGCAGCGGCAGCATAAGCTCGCTCATCTCTTCTTCTTCCTCTTCTCTCTCTTCTTCTTCTTTCTTCTTGGACTTTTCCCAAAGTGGCAAAATTTGGAGCTCCCTCTAGGGATCTTTCTCTTTCTTTGTATAATCTTTTCGATTTTAGGTAAACCCTAGGATTTTTAGAGTCCAAAAAATCCCAAATGTCCCTCGGTAAGTCACATTCAGGAGGCTGTCCGTGTTGTTTGTCGTGCACTTATTTTTGCTCTCCGTCACAATCGTGGCAGACCTTCCATGCTTCTGTCACTATTATAACCCTGTGGCCCTAGTTCTTATTTCGGGGCTTCATCCGAATTCTCTTCGTTCTTCGATATTTTACCTAAAACACTAACAAACACATCAAGGCACCTCAAATACACAAAATTTAAGCTCAATAGCATGCTTTAATCCATAAAACACTCAAAACACAAATGTCTAACTAAATAACACAATCTTAACCTAAGCATGCACTAATAATTCAATTCAACAACTAAACACATACTAAACTACCCACTAAAATATTATGCAACCTGTCATTATCATATTACATGTCATTACACTAGAATGTTCCACCCTAGACATTCATATTGATATTATCTTTGATTATTGTATAAGTGTTAGAGAGTTAATCTAAGGTAGATAATAATTCGTTTAGTTTATTTATATAAATCAATTAACTCAAGCCATCTTTTTATTAATTAGGTAATAATCAAATGATTACATTAAATACTTGTCCATTTTTGTGGGATCAACCCTTACCATCACTTTCCTAATACAAAATTATAGTTACACTTACTTTAGTTGAGTGTAAGAATAGTAGGGTTAAAAAAATTTACTCATCAAAATTTAGCTTTTTATTGGGGAATATGCCAATATTAAAGAGATAAAAATAATTAATTTAATATTTTTGTTTAATTTCTTTAATTTCATTTTAATTTATATACTTATTTAGATAAATATGTATGTGTTTGAGACTTGGTGTAATATTAGAATAACCTCTTTAGAGCTTTTAGTGATCTAAAAATAGAGAGTACACTTTTGTTAACACATTGAGAGGGGAAGAAGACTATTATTAAAGGCAAAAACCACCAAATTAAGATGGAAAGTGACCACAAAACTATATTAGACTATTGAAAACCATTGTTGACGGGAATATATTGGAGCATATAGAGACTAAAGTTCATTAAGATCAATCAAAACATGATACAAATGTTTTGGTAATTCGTGCAATTTGACATGTTACCATATAAGGATCCTAATGCATATATCACTAATGTCTTAAAGATATGTGACACATTCAAGGTTAACAAAAGCATTTGAAGATGCCATTAAGTTAAGGTTATTTATATTCTCATTATAGAATCAGGCTAAGTAATAGTTATAGTGTACAAGTTCAATCACCATATGAGATAACTTACTGTAGAAATTTTTGTCCAAATATCTCCCACAAAAAATAATGCTAATGTAATGAATAATATCTCTTCCTATAAATAGCTAAATAATGAAAAATTATTTAAGTCATGAGAGAAGTATAAGAACTTGCTAAAAAGGTGCATACCATGAACTCATTTGAAGTCTAGACTTTCGATAATGGCATGTAATATACAAGTAAGCAAATGGTAGATATAAATGCTAGAGGAACCTTAAACAATAAGACTTAGAATTCACCTTAGATTTGATTGATGGTATGATCATGAATAATAATCAATGACAGTCAAGTCGATTGGGGATTTAAGGTCAATAGGTATTCATAATGTGTATATGATCACATTATTGGTAGCTTAACTAAAAGCATTTATAAAGAAAATTCATAGTCCAAATATAGTCATTAGACCAGCTATGTTGTGAGTTATATATATAAGGTTACATTAGCAACGAATTTCAAGTCAACAACACTTTTGTCAATTCAGCTGAGTACATAGACTTCTGGAAAAGTTTCTATAATAATAAATTATTGTTTATATAAACTTGTAAAATTTGATGTGGCATAATCATCACAACTTTGGTTAAAACAAGCAAGGAGGAGGAACTACACAAAGGCAAATTGTCCTCCAAAATTTTAAATAAAACCCTACAATAATAAAAGGTAAGGTAGTATGAGAAGTAGCAATTGAGAACTTGAATGATACTTATAATTGGTTTAATAGATTTGAAACAAAAAATTACATCAGTTGGCAACATTCAACAAAAGTTTAGAATTTTTAGATTGGACAATTAGCCAATGATATTAATAAAAGGGGCTAGGATCATTGCCTAGCAAAACATAGGTGAACCTAAAGGAATGGGTTATGATAATCAATGAGAACAATGCAATGAAACTTAAAAGGAGAAGAAGATAATATAATAAAGTGGAGACAATAACATCTTTTGCACTTTAAATGTGATAACAAACTCTCTTCATCATGTAGGTGATTTTTATTTTGTTATCAGAAAAATGATTTGCGATCCTTTACAAGAATTCGTTCAACAAGATACATCAAAGGTTCATAAAAAGAGATGTAAAGGGATAAATAAGGAAGATGATTGAGTTTCATGGATGGTAAGAAAGACTTGAAAAGGTAAGGAGTAAAAAATGTATGTAGAGAGGCCTTTGTATGACATATATTCAACTTATAGAGCGAGAGGAAACAAATCCATTATTCCATCATTAGAGAAATTTTAAGAACAATGTCAAACTAAATGGCTATATCAAAGTAATTATTGGTAAATAACCTAACCAAAAATTTTAGGAACTATTTATTCAATTTAAGAATTTTAAGTTTTGAACAATTTGTTTTAGATTTGTTCTACGAAATAAGTTTTCTTTATTTAGTTTCATGATGTTTAGATTTCTTTCAAAAGAATCACCTGGAAATATGATTAGCATTTATTTTTGTGTGTATTTGTTGGTTTGTTTTGTAATTAAAAAGAAAAGGAAATAAATATGTTCTCAAAGTTAAAGAAATGGAAAATTATGTTAAGAAGTGAAGGAAAGTGCCCATGAAACATACTCAAAACTAGGCATGTGCAGAATTTATATGTTAAATGCAATATGAGATATGCCCATGTCCTAAACCATATTTTTAATGTTTATCAATACCAAGTTTTCATTAGGATACATGACCTAAGTCACATTTGCATCTTAACTTTTCTACTAGACAAAGGGAAGCACATCCTAGGATACACTTGTGTCCTATATTATGCTCTAAGCATTTGATTGAAAAAGAATAAATGGTTTGAGACATAACCGTGTCTTATAAAGTGTCCTGTAAAACTTAAAAATTCCACTTTACATATAATAACTTTCAAACCTTAACTTTAGAAATCTTTCATTTTCCTCTCAGTCTTTTTACATCACTGCTACTTAAAATCCCTCGCCTAATAAAAACCCATTTAATTTTTAGTAGTCCCCTCCCTTTTTGGAAAATATTTATTAGCTTTTGCTCTACAAAATCTCCTTTCTCACAAGTTACGGTATTATTTTCTCAATTTTAGTGATTTTACAAATTTGAAAACATTTGACGTCATCATTAATTTTGAATCTATAAATCTAAAAATATTATGAGTTTTAGGATAACATCAAACAAGACAAAGTTATATGTAATGAGGAGGGCTGAGTATCTAATGACCACAAGATGCCACCATAATGAATACCCATTTCTGGTGTTCACTAACCCCACACACACACAGAGGTATGAAATTCTTAAATTTTGATCTTTGAATTGGATAACAGTATGGATTGGGTGGCATTAGAATAGGCATAATTGAGCAAGTCTTAATGTATATAGATAATATATGTTAAACAACATTTTTCAAAGTGGTGGAGTATGTTTATAAGGAATTAACTTTGAAAATCATGTCTGCTTTTGAAGTAACAAATTATGCGATGTTAAATAAAGAGGATAAAATCAAGTTTAGCCTTTAAGAAAAGAGACTGGGGATATCATTAAATGATTTTAGAGTATTGTAGATTTATAAGGACAAACCTTAATGCAAAAGCGGTTGATCAATTCTTTGTTTGCTAGTCCGTGTTTTATGGTTGGCTACTAGAGTCACCGTTAATCCATGCCCCAAATTCTAATCCTTGATGGTGTGATTCACGTGAGGAAGAATGAAGGAGGTTTTCTCTTTCGTTCAGATTTAGTAAAATTGCAGAGAGACAAAAAAGAGAACCAAAACCTATTTGGTTTCTAATGTATTTGTTGTCTTAAGAAAGATAACTCTCACCAGCCAACTTCCTCCTTTTATATTAGAGGAAAAAAGCTGACGAAAGTTATATATATATATATATATATCTATGGTTGTTCGTTTATATATATATGTGGCTATTTGTATAACTGCCAACAACTCCCACTCGGCCATATAAGCCACGAGTTACGTCTTCTCTCTAAAATTTCATATGTCATACTGAGAATGGGGCGTGCGAGCATTTAAAAAACTAGTAGTGTTATATTAAGTCGTCATCTAACTAACATAACAATTTCACATAGTCATGATACTCCAAATCATCCAAAATATCGCCAAATGCATACACTGTCCCTTTATGCTCATAGATATATCAAATGATTATACACCAAGCATAATTGCCCGGGCTGATATGATGATGAAGGAAAAGATTCTTCCTTGGATACTCATAATAATCCATCTTAGCTTAACTATTTTCCTAATGTGCTTCGTTGGACTGTATATAACTTAGCCCTTGGAAAAATACACTAAAGTAGTAACACCAAGCCTTGACTCCATATCATAGATCTAAGTCGAAAGGTTTCATTCGATTAGACATTAAAGTCTATAGGATCATAGAGTGATAGAGAAAGGCATTTAACTATCACTCCACAAGAAGGTTGTTATATAACACACACAGTATGAAATGTGTGTCATAGCATAGCTCCCACTAAGTTGGGCATGTCACTCTTTTATGCCATGCAAATCACAAATCTAGCGTTACTTAAAAACTAATCCAAGCCACTAGATTAACATACCTAATGCTAATCTTGACACTTGAGATTTGGAATTAAGGCTTCAATGCGAAGTCTGAATCTTTCACATCCGACTCATCAAAGTCTCATCTTAGACTTACTAAGGTGACTATTCAAATATAAAAACTTATCATGCATACTACACAAGTATGAAGATAACACAATATTACATACACTCAATATTATTATTGTGAAGTCTCATCCAACCTGCTACTCAAGCATTAGGGCGATTGCTTGTATGATAAGATCAATCAGAAGCCTAGTTTATGGTGACATTACAATGTGCCTTATCATGTAATTATGTACCAATGAACATTTGAGAAATAAACTTTTATTAAACAAAAACTCATTACAATTGAAAACATGTCCATTATACAACAAGATATAACTCAATGGAAAAGTAAACCCTACGTAAACCTAAACTAATCACATTAGCCTTAAATGAATCTCGAGGAATAGGTTTAGTTAAGGGATCAGCTACCATCTTGTTAGTAGGTGTATACTTTATGACAAAGAAGCTTCTTGACTTAAACAAAGAAGCTTCTTGGGATGATTTCTTGTTATTTCCACACCTAGGACATACCTAGCTTCACCCATGTCCTTCATATCAAAGTCAGAGGACAACCACTCTTTAGTGATCTTAAGCATCTCCATATTATTGCCCCGGCTAGTAATATGTCATCATCATACGTGGTAAGAAACAAAATTCCACTTGTTGTTCTCTTGACATACACACAATGGTCTTTTGAAACCATGACTAAGCTTAAAAAAGTAATGGCTTCATGGAATCTAAAATACCACGATCTGGAAGACTGTTTGAGACCATATATGGATCTTTAAGATGACACATTTTGTCTTCTTGACCTTTTGATATGAAACTAATAGGTTGATTCATATAAATCTCTTCCTCAAGGTTACCATTGAGGAAAGCAGTCTTTACATCCATTTGAAACAACTCCAGGTCCAAATGGGCAACTAGAGCCAGAAGTAAGTGAATTAAAGGCAAATCTCATAGTAGGAGAAAATGTCTCTTCGTATTTATACCCTCTATTTGGGTATAGCCTTTCGCTAACAAACGAGCCTTGAACTTGTCGATCGTTCCATCCTCCTTACGTTTTATCTTGAAAACCCACTTGTTTCCAATCGACTTTTGTTGGAGCGAAAGATCAACTAGCTCCCAAACGTAATTTCATGTCATTGAGTCCATTTCATCCCTCATGGCATCCATCAACTCTGTTTGGTTAGGTGAATCAACAGCCTTTTGAAAAGAGGTTGGTTCTTTTATTTCCAACGGAGTACAAAGGAATATTTTTTCTTCGATTTGAAAATATCATCGAGGAATTCTTCCACGCTCACTTCTTTAGAGTCTAGGACTTACATTTGTTTGCCCTGAGTCATAATCTCATCCCCTAGCTCTTAGAGATATGGGGTCCTAATCATGGTGAGAACCACTCCCACTATCTCATCAAGATGTGAGATTTTGACTATGTAGACTATCCACAAGTTCTTGGTTTACAGATTGAAGACAAACATTATTCTCGATTTGGTTCTCTTGGGCAGGAAAAATCTCAGTGACTTAGCAAGTAACGAAATTCTCCCCCTCACCGAGAGTATCCTATTGTAACTCATACAAATGTAGGTACTTTTTTATTTAACCTATGCTTGGGAACTCATCCTCAAGAAACCCCACATTGCAGGAAGTAACTTCCGTCATGCCACCATTCGGGTGCTCACCATATATAACCTACCCTTTAAAATGTTCGAGGTATCTTACAAACACCATTTTAGTGGCTCTTGGATCAAGTTTCCCATGTTTATGAGTTGGGTTGTGCACATAACCAGCCGAACCCTATGGGCACAAATGATCTAAAGAGGGCTTTTGTCCATTCCATAACTTATATAGGGTGGCGGGTACACTTTTACTTGGCACACAATTAAGAATATAAGTTGTCGTAGGCAACGCATCTCCCCAAAAACTAATTAGAAGACAAGCGTGTGCCATTATTGACCTGACCATGTCAAGCAATGTTCGATTCCTACGCTCCGCAACACAATTTTGTTGTGGAGTTCAAGGAATTGTTAGTTGTCTTATTATATCCCTTTTCTCACAAAATTCTTTGAATATATCAGATAGATATTCTCGACCACGATCTATTCGAAGAGTTTTAACTCTTCTTCCAATTGTGTCTTAACTTCAGTCACAAAATGTTTGAAAACATCAAGTGTTTCATAACAATGAGCTAAAAGATACACATACCTATAGCGAGAATAGTCATCTATTAAAGTGAGAAAATAGATAGCCCCATGATGTGCCTTAACATTCATGGGTCCGCAAATATCATAGTGAATAAGCTCTAAGGGTTTAGACACCCTTGAAGCCTTACCAAAAGGTTTTGCGATTGCTTTACCAACTAAACTTTACTCACATCTAGGCAGCTAAATCTTAGTGAGTCGATCTAAAAGACCTTCTTTAGCTAACCTTCTCAATCTATCTTGGCTAATGTGACCAAGTCTAGCACGCCATTTAACAGATTCAAAATCAGGACCAAAATATGTAACATAAACAGAAGACGAATTATCACAACAGACATCCAAATCAAGAATTAGAAAATCATTTTTCATTGTAACATGGCCAAAAATATTGCCATTATATATAATATCCAATCCATAATGATTAGGAGTAAAAAAATCCTAATTTCATTAAAGTTACAAGAGACACAAGGCAACATCGCACCCAAAGTGCAAAGATAGAATCATGGAGAAGCAAAGTATGTCCTCCACGTAACTTGAGCTTATATGTCCCTATTCCTATGACATCTTCTTCACTGCCGTTTCCTAACACGATAGTTTGTGAACCCATCAGATATCGATGAAAGGCCACATAGCCAACTCTATCCCAAACTATATGCTTGCTTGCTCCCATGTCTACAATCTAATTAGGAAGAGAATTAGCAACTAATGCATGAGAACAAACATATAACTCAGGAGTTATTGATAAGAAAGGTACCTTCTTAGGTTCAGGACAATCCCAAGCAAAATGACCTTTCTTTCCACAATTATAGCACTTTACATGTGTCATGTTTTTCTCTCCTTGGCCCTTAGCCTTTTGCTTCTTGACAATATGACCTTTTGGTCCATTCCTTTGAGGAGGCTGAGAACCTTTTCTTT
>JANKYE010712700.1:0-10225 GCA_032467995.1 Erythroxylum dillonii | reverse complement strand
TGCATCACCTCCAGAGCAGTTTTCTGTGGCCGCTTACTAGTAGCGAACTGATTGAGGAATAACAGCTTAAAATCCTCAAAGCAAGTGATGCAACATGGAGGTCGACTATTGAACCATCTTCGATATACGTTCAAAGAAATCTAGGCGCAAATTTCAACATCAGGGACGCAATGCAGGTTCATCATCGATTGGAAGTGCTGCAGATAATCTAGGGGATCGGTCTTTCCTGTATATTTCTATGGCGTCGGTATTTTAGTGCCGACCGCAGGAAGGCTATCCAGGATCTCCGGAATGAAAGGAGAGCTATACTGTGCGGGCCCTTGACCCGGGCGGGAATTCGTGGCCAGATTGACCCGATCGTCCACGATTTTTTCTAAGGCTTCAGCAGAGTGACGATCAGTCGGCACACCAATAGGCCGAGCGGGAGTCCGCTGTTGTTTCGATTGAGAGTGCAGGAGTTGGTGAATCAATAGATCAGCTACTTCCTCTATCTGTTTCTGAGTGAGGGAGATTTGCGGTGGTGCGGGAGGATTTGCGTCTAGGGGGCGCTGGGAATTGGGGTGCGAATTGACCTCGGCCTCATCTTCCAAGGCTTACTCTATTCATGATTTTGGTTGTGAAGCGGTGGTTGATCATTCGGATGCGAAGATTGCGTACGAGAATCATGGTGCGATGGCGGGTGAGCGATGGGCAACTGCAAACCCATCCGTTGCATCGCAAGAGCCGTGACGGCAGCTAGATCAGGATTGGCTGCTGCCGCCTGACTGACCTGTGTGTTTCTGGACGTGGTGCCCTGATGTCGGATCCCACAGTGGGCGCCAACTGGTTCTACCAGATTATGTTGAGGTTGAACGTTATTGCATGGATCCATTATTCTGTGTGTTCTTGGCTACTGAATACCTGCAAAATAAATAAAGGCACGCCGGGGGTTGATTCCCGGAAGGCCCCTCCGACGCTCAAGTTAGTCTCTTTAGGAAGATTTGGCTGCTGAGAATAGAGAAAAAGCTAAGGTTGTAATCTCGTACCTGTATCACGGTAGAATAGTACCTTATATATGGCATGGACCCTAGGTTTAGGTCTTTACGTAGATCTTTATGTTTGCATGGGAGACTAACGCTTGATGGGCCGTAGACGTGTGGAGATGGGCCTGGGCCTAGCACAGCCGACCCAACCAGATGTTTTACCATAATCACTTGCAACTCCTTTTATACCCAAATGGGAATTCTGTTATTGTGTACTTTCTGTCTAGAAGCAACAACGAGCAAGTTGGACTCTTACAACCTATTTGGTTTAAAAGCTAAAATAAATAAGGAATAGAATAATTATTCTTAGGAATAGAAAAAATGAGGAATAAAATAGAATGTATATTATTTTGTTTGTTTTACTGCTAAAGAATTTCTATGCCAGTGTTTTTTTTTTGAAAATATAAACTTGGAATGACAAAGGAATAACTAACAAAAATATCATTATTATTATTATTATTATTATTCATTAATTTATTATTATGATTATGATGATGATGATGATTATTATTATTAAAATAATAATAATATTATTATTATGATTATGATGATGATGATGATTATTATTATTATTAAAATACTCTATTCTTGAAATAGCTAAAGACACCTTTTGATGATCTTTAGCTATTCTTAAAAAATAAGAAATACGTAATCTTATGATTAGGTATTCTAATATTTTTTATCTAACCAAATAAAGGATTATTTAAAATTTAAAAATATACCAGGAATAGATTTCCTATTCTTATGAGCCAAACATGCCCTTAGTGGTTTCAATTGAAGATAGAACTTGAGCTATGAGGGATCACAGTGGTGGTAGTTTTACAACCAAAAAGAGTTTTGAGTGAAAGGATTGTGAGAATCTTTGTAAACCCAGTTGAGGATTTGGGTTGCACTGGGTAGTTGTTGGTTTATTCCTTGTATTCTGTGCATTGGTTTTGTGTTAAAGTCAGTGCAATTGATGAAGTGCCTATGCTGGGGTATATGGGTTGCAAGAGTTTTAACAAAGTGTCCAATTTTATATGCTTATTAATGTTCTCATTTACCTAAAGAAAGTCTGGCTTGGATAGAGAATGGTGGATTGTATTTGTTTGATTTGGAATATGTTAGTAACAACACCTATTATATAGGAACTAAGTTGAAAGTATCTTGGGGATGCTATGCAAATTCAAGTAATTGTGAATGATTGAGTTGTGAGTTCACTTGGCATCCCAGGATTTTAGTTGTTGCACGTTTGATAAATCCAAGGAAATAATGACTTTATCTTTACTGCAAATTAGTCAGCCAATTGATAGACAATTTATGGATCGATTTATTAAATCATACCTGAATCCATAATAGTGTTTGTAAGGATTGATTCCCTCTCCGACTTATCTTCTTTGATTAGTTTCCTTAATGGTTCATAAATCTCTTTGATAGTTTTCTAAAAATTATGAACAATCAACCATCATGTTGATTTTTAAAAGAGAGAGGGAAAGAGTCTTGGACCCATTTGAGATCAATTCTTTAATATCCAATAACTATAATCTTGGGCTCTTTTCATTAGACTCATCTATAAGTGACATCCATTAAATAATCTAACAATCTCCCACTTGGCTTATGTTACGACTTGGTGATTCAACAATAAAACTTTTAAGTGCATACAATACATGGAATCGATCCAGTCATCTTTAATTGAATTAAGATGATGGGATCATATTGGTCACAAGTTATACAACATTATTCCTTCCATATATCACATAATCAACTCAACTCAGAAAACTTTAAGAGGGTAATTTTGTAATTTTTATCTCACATAAATAATTATTGGATACAACATAATATGGATAACAAGTGAGCAAAAATATGACTGTAATTAAATTCATAAGTTTCATAATAATTTGAGTAAAATAATTATATGTATATATACATGTCAAAACGTTATGCTGACAAGGACTTATCTATAATTCTCATTCGTTCAACATGGCTAATAAATGTTTTGGGCGGTAAGCCTTTAGTTAATGGATCCGTTATCATTGGATCGGTACCAATATGCTCAATTGACACTTTATATTTTTGCACTTCTTATTTCACAGACAAATACTTCAAATCTATGTGTTTCGCACCCTTTGAATACTTGTCATTCTTAGAGAAGAAAATAGTCATAGAATTATCACAATAAATTCTTAACGGTCTAGTAATACTATCGACAATGCCAAGACCTAAGATAAAGTTCTGCAACCATATTCCATGAGTCGTGGCCTCAAAGCACGCCACAAATTTAGCCTCCATAGTGAAAGTAGCAATGATTGAATGCTTTCCACTTTTCCACAAATCTGCTCCTATAGCTAATAGGAACATATAACCGAATGTAGAGTTCTGTGAGTCTACACAATTGGTATAGTCTGAATTTGAGTATCCTATGACTTTGAGATGGGTTGACTTTCTATAAGTGAGCATATAGTCCTTTGTGCCTTATAAATATCTAAGAATTTTCTTTGCAACTTTCTAATGGTCCTTTCTAAGATTGCTTTGATATCGGCCTAGCATCCTGATAGCAAAACTGATATTTAGTCAAGTGCATGTTTGAGCATACATTAAGCTCCCAACTACTCACGCATAAGGAATAGACTCTATTTTCTTATGTTCCAAATTGTTTCGGAGACATTGCATTTGACTAAATTTGTCCCTTTTCTAAATTGGAACTATCCCTGTGGAGCAATTTTCCATTTTAAATCTTTTTAATACTTTCTCGATATAATCTTTTTGAGATAATCCTAATAATCCTTGTAATCTATCATGGAATAATTCAATTCCTATCACATAGGGCGCCTTACCCATATCTTTCATTTCGAAATTATTAGAGAGAAAATTCTTTACATCATGTAACAAAACCATATTATTAGCAGCAAGAAGGATATCATCAACATATAAGACTAATATAATGAACTTGCTCCCACTAACCTTCATATATATGCACCGATCAACATCGTTTTCTACATAACCATAAGACGTAATGAAATAATTAAACTTAAGATACCATTGTTGGGAAGCTTGTTTTAGTCCATATATTGATTTCTTTAATTTACACACTAATCGTTCCTTTCCTGTGGTCACGAAACCTTCCGGTTGATCCATATAAACTTCTTCTTCCAAGTCATTATTTAGAAAAGCGGTCTTTACATCCAGTTGGTGAAGCTCTAAATCATAATGAGCCACCAGGGCCATAACAATTCTTAAAGAGCTCTTCTTTGAAACTGGAGAGAAGGTCTCTTTATAGTCAATGCCATCCTTTTGAGTGTAACCTTTGACACCAAGTGTTGGACCGCATTTGTTTCCAAAGTCCAACGCTTGCTATAATACCATAACTATTGTTTCGGATAAGACGTAAGCGTGCATATTACCTTGAAGGGTTATGGCATTGAACCCTAATTAGCCATCATCAGTTCATCTTCATTCTTATAACATCCCAAAAAATTTTCCTCACAATTTGTTCAATGGCATGCCCACACAAATCAGTCACCATACTCGAACTCATTTCTCCTATTTGTGAACAGAATTTGGAAATCTTCAAACAAGAATTTCAAAATTGTAGTTGTAAGTCTCTATTTTGTTTTGATGCAAGAACCATCTTAATTGGAGCTCTTTAGATGAAGATATGCTTAAAAAGCCAAAGTGTGTTCATACCTCAATCATGCCATCCCAACCGACCCCTCAATTTCTCTAATGCAAACTTTTCCAAATCAACTCCAAAAGATACTAATTTTCATGGAGAGATAGAAAACAGTTTAGGAATCCATTACTTCAAGAATCACTTCATTTGGAGGTCGGATGATGAAGTTATGGCCAAAAGAATCAAAGATGTTTATGTCCTTAATCATTTTGTACCTATCTTGGAGAAATTACCATAACTTTCAATAGAGATGTTGGATTGAGTTTGTTCTTAGATGGTTTGAAAGAATACTTCTAGATCTACAACTTTTATGTAGACCACAAAGTGAGATTTTGCATCTAAAAGGGGTCAAAATCACGATTTATTGTAGCTGTCCAGTGAATGCCTGTTTAACAGACATTGTCAGGCCTAGGGGCTCTTTTTCACATGAGAAGGTCCGTTTAATGGACCTAATGTTTGTTTAATGGAAATGCACTGGTTTAGGGGTGTTTTTACATCTGAGAATGCCCGTTTAACGGACCTAAAGTCTGTCTAGCAGACATTGGTGATCCAAAATTCCTTCCAAAGCCTCTCCAACGGTTCCTACATCTATTCTAACATCATATTCACTTATGATCTTCCCAAATTCACTTCTTCTGTTGTAATATCACTTATTAAACATTCAATTACCAAAATGATTTCATAAATCTCCTAAATCTCAACTCAAATGATTCATAACATACACAAACTGTCATCATTCACCATAGTCGTCATGTGCATACATTCCATGCAACATCACATCTTGTAACGATCATATCTTTTCACTCCGGTATCCAAAAATTACAAACTTTATATTGTTGGAAAGCTAGAAAGATCATTTACAACTTCAAGTAGACAATTGTGTCTAATTCATTATAGATTAATACAGAATTTCTCCTAAATTTAGAACACACATTTTACCCTCATGAAAAACTTGAAGTTTATCCCAACTTCACTTCCTCTATTACAACATCATTCATAACAATTCAACTACCAATTGGAATTCATCAAACTCTCGACCTCAATTCATTTGACTCTTCATATTCAACAGCATCTCATCATTCATAACATTCCTATCTTTCTTTTCCATAGCATCTCACTTATATATATATATATATATATCAACAATTTTTGTTCAACGTTCATCAACTCAAGTGGATAGTTTCTTCAAATATACTTAATTTCAACTTAACCTCATCCATACACAAATTCACATTTCAAATCCATACACAAATCCATATTCCATTAACATCATATATAAGAGTTTTACAAAGCTTTAATGGCATTTCCAAGCCACATTACATCATCAATATCAAAATCCAATAATTCTCGGAATACATATGAAGCCTTGTTTTACATAAACTACTCCAAAACAAAGCAAAACATGCAAATTCAGAGTAATGTCTTGACTTTCTTTCACTCGGTCTCTTATTTATCACCTGAATAGGGGAGGAGAGTGGGGGTGAGCTTAAAAGCTCATGGGTAACAAGTTTATAATGGATAATAAGCAAAACAATTCAAAATGATCATTGTCATAGAAAATTCTTATTGAATCATAAAACATATGTTTCTAAAAAATTCTCATCATGTAATCAAATTAAAAAACAACTCAATTCATGCATTCTTCAACTTGTTCATAAATCATAAACATATAAGCACATCAGAATGATTTGGGTAGGTCCATAAACAAAACGTACTAACATAATTCCATAGAATGGTCTTGTGTAGCCGTGAACAGAATGTACTATTGTAATCTCATATAATGGTTTTGCATAGACATGAACTTAGGGGAGTCTATGAAGGAGATCCATGCCACTAGCGAGCATGCGGGAGAACCTTTAGTTAAAGAGCACTTGACATACAAAACGGACCAAACCAAACCCACATAACATGTAATTCATAACTTGAAAATAGATTGCCCAAAATGGCACTTTTTCGAAAACATGATTTTCTTAACATTTCGCCACAAAGGCATATTTTAGAAACACAAATGTCCATAAACGTGACATATATCACAGGCATTTCCAACACATTCATTTACCAAATATATAACAATTTCTTAAGTCATTCAAAAGAAATAATGCAATAATTATGAAGCAATTTGAAATAATTTTATTTTCTTGATTTGGAAAGAAGACATTAATAGCTCATTACTCATTTATAAACATGAAACCCACCTTGATTTCCTTGCTTATATACTTGCTCAAAGATGTCTCTCCCTTTGCTCTTGGATAGAGTTCTCTTGATTTCCTAAAATAACCAATCTCCCATTCAATTCCAATTCAACAAAAATCCCTAAAACTTTGGTAATCACAACAAATGAAATCAACACAAATTAAGCTTAAATCTAACCTACCCATAGTCCATCTAGGTCAGAAAACCCAAAACCTAGTTTAGAAACCTTAAAATCAACTGGGTTCCCTTAAACCATTTTCTTCCAACACAACACCCATTCTCTCTCTAATCCCTTCATTAACAAACCAAGAAGGAAAAAGATGATTAACTTACCATAACAAGCTTGATTTGTTCTTCTTTATTCTTCCTTCCAAGCTTCTCTTACACACTCTCACGAACTCTCTCTGTTCTCCTCTCTTCTTTCACATTTTTTTCTCCTCTCTTTCTCTCTTCCATGATTCTTTCTTCCTTCCATGATTCTTTCTTCTTCTTCTTATTCAAGACCACATTTTGCTTGCTCTTCCCTTTTTACCCTTCATTTAATTAGTTCTCCCAATTTTGCCCCTTTTTGTCCATCAACTACTAACATCTTCACTCCTTATTTTGATTAGGTAGATGAAGAAATTTGATAACACTTTCTTCTAGAAAAATATTCCTCATTGTCTTAATTTTCTAATGACACCAAAATCATTCAATTTGGTTCAAAAATTTGAAATTTATATCCCAAACATTTCTAAACTATTCTTATACTGAAACAATACTCTGTGCTCAACATCCATCCTGAAATTGAAATTCTTAGAGATTGAATTAAAACTCAATTTCATCTGACAATTTGTAGCCTTATATCTTTAGGTTACTCCAAATTAAAAAATCATCTCATTTGGATAGCCAGGGAAAAAGTTATGGCTACAACACCGAAGCATATTCAATGAACATATTTCATCTACATTTTCCATCTTTTAACTTCCAACATTTCATATATAACCCATCTTGTATGTAAACCATCTCTTCTACTTCATTTCAAATTCAAGAATTCTCCTTTTCTTTACACATGAATAATTGCCAATAATTTCTCGTTTAACATTTCTAGCTTCCAAGAAAAGTTTGGGGTCCAACACCAAGTCTAACTTTATACCTTTCAATGTTGCCTTGTGAGTTACGTTTGGTCTTAAAGACCCACTTACTTTACACCTTCCGGCAACTTAACTAATTCCCATACATTGTTTTCATCCATTAATTTCAACTCTTCTTCATAGCACTGAACCACTTTTCAAAATTGCTACATTCTGTGGCTTGTTTGAACGAGACTGAATCCTAATCAATGCTCAAATCACATTCATATTCAAGTGACTAAACTTCATAGTCACTTGAAATAACTGATCTTCTCTGCCTTATAGACCTTCGTAATGCTACTTTTTGTGGCATAACTTGATCATTTGTAACTTGAACATCATTACCTGGTTCATAATTAATATGTTCATTTTGTGGAATTGGAACATTAATTTTTTGTTCCGGTATATTGCGTATTCGTGATGCAATAAGAGGAATAACAACCGGTGGGATCACATTTGATGTAGTAGTTTCTACTATACTCTTGTGAATATACACTTTTCATAGTTCTCCACTCCTATTAATTGGACCATCCTTAATGAACCGAGCGTTACCAGACTCAACTACTTTTGTACTATGATTAGGACAATAAAAGCTATACCCCTTTGACTTTTCAGGATGGCCGATGAAATAACCACTAATAGTTCTCGTATCAAGCTTCTTTTCATGTAGATTATACAACCTTACTTCTACCAAACAACCCCAAATGTGAAGGTGTCGTAAACTAGGTTTGCTTCCTATTCACAATTCATAAGGTGTCTTAGGAACTGCTTTACTAGGAATCCTATTAAGTAGATACACAGCGGTATTTAATACATACATCTACAATAACAAAGTTTCAGTACTATAACTTAACATACTCCTAACCATATCCATAAGAGTACCAGAACCATAATAGCACTTGAGTTTATATAAAGAAAACACACGATTTCCAATCTTAAAGTTAAAACCAACATCATCCAAATTTGCAATGGAAACTACATTTCTAGCACAGTCAGGACCAAAAAGACATTTTATTAGATTCAAGTGACATCCAGGGTCCAAGATCAATCTGTACGTCCCAATGCCCTCTATTGATGTCTTCATTCTGTTCCTTATATATTAGAACTTTTCATTTCCGTTTAAGGGCTGGATTGAAAGGAATCACCGTTTAACATGTGACACATGAGTAGTTGCACCAGAATTTAAACACCAGGTATTATTAGGACTTTAATAAGATTTGATTCAAAACATATTGAGACATAGTATGAACCCTTCTTTTTAAACCAAGTCTTTCTTTTAGGGCAATCTTTCTTGAAGTGACCAGGCTTTTTGCAGAAGTGGGACCTCTTATCTTTTTGGATTCGACCTTTATTAACTTTGCTGAGAGCTTTGTCCTTATCTTTGTCTTTCTTTCATAGTTTGTTCTTGATGCTACTAGCTCCTTAATGAAATGTGAGATGAACGGAGTATTCTTTCATTTTCTTCAATCTCCCTTCCTCCTAAACCAACATGGCCTTAATCTCTTGAAGGTTTCATTTTTTCCTTAATAGTGTTATAATTCACCTGAAACTGGCCGAACATAAGAGGAAGTGAGTTAATAATGAACTGTACAAAGAAGGACTCATTACATCTGCTGGGACCCGATCCGAAACCAAATCCCAACGGAAAAAAATGGGAAAGGGATACGACTAACGAAGCAAATTCAAACTGGATAAAACGAATTAGAAGGCGAATTGAATAACAAAATGCAAACGAATCAAAGCAAATCAATAGTCAAGCGAAAACAAAGTATCGGAAACGGAATTCGAATTCTGAAGCGGAAACATAAAGCGAAAAACAATAAAATAATTGAAATCGAAAACGAAACGAACGAATTGAACAGAGCAAAACGGATACAACCTTGCGACATTCAAGAACAAAACGAAAACGGATCCGACATTCGAACACAATTATCGAAGAAAAACGTCGCGTTGGATACCTTAGACTCAAACTATCCGAAATCCGGTATAAAATTTTTCTTTTTTTATATAGCCATCTTTATTCAACTTATGCAAATCTATACAATTTCCCTTTTCTTGAAAATTATCCTTAATCAATTGCTCAATTTATAATCCTTTACTTATACACTCATATAAATCCCAATTCTCATTTTTATACCCATTTTACCCAAAATTCGACAGCATAACGACTGTATTTTTACTAACCCAAACCTGCAAAGTGTTTAAAACACACTTCTACAATTCCCAATCAATCACACAAACATCAAAAT
>JANKYE010712692.1:0-10225 GCA_032467995.1 Erythroxylum dillonii | reverse complement strand
TTTTATTTTGTTTCATTGATACTTTTATTCTTATCATAAAAATTTATTCATAATTATTTAAAAATTAATAATTTTATAAATCATTCAAATATTTTAATTAATTATGTACAAAATAAATTATATAATAACTAAATATGAGTAAAATCAACATAACTTCTTTTTTCCTTTGTGTTTAGTCTCAACTGAAACTCCCTATTCGCTAGTCCTCTATGGTTGCTTTTCAACATATCTCTCTAGGTCAGTTTTTATTGTTAACTTTTTTATTTTATTTTTAGTTTCCTTTTTTGATAAATTCATGTTTTTATTTTCTTGTATACGAACATCTTCATCATCTTTTTAGAAATCATTGATTTAGTTAAAAGAAGAAACCACAATTCATATTCGGATTTCATTTAGGTTTGCAAGATAAAATAAATCCCATAATGATTTATTTTATCTAGGTCAGTTATACCAAACACTGGTATAACTATTAACTTCTATAACCCCATTCCTAGTGCTTGCATACCAAACAAGCATAATCTGTAATTCCATTCCTATTCCGATTCCCACTTTTCATTCCCATTCCTATTTTTTTATTCTGATTCCTTCATTACTAGTTACCAAACAAGACCTAAGTGTCACCACCTTTTGTAGAATGATAAACAAAGCATAAGGCAAAAATCAAAAGAAAAGTACAGTAATGTGATTGTTTTTTTGGTGACATGGCAGGTGTGTAACCATCCAGAGTTGTTTGAAAGGAATGAAGGCAGCACGTATTACTACTTTGCAGACATTCCAAATTCTCTTTTACCTCCTCCCTTTGGGGAGTTGGAGGATGTGCATTATTCAGGAGGTCAGAATCCTATTACTTACCAGGTAACCACACTTCTGTTATTTGAAGAAAACAGCATACTACTGCTAATTTTTCCATGAAGGAAAAAGGATAACAAGCTTCATTGTCTATTTAATCATGTATTTTTTCATCTTGTATTCTGCTAACCATGTTTTCCTCCTGTTTTTGTGCTGTCAGATCCCAAAATTAGTCCACGAAGAAGCTCTCCGAAGTTCTGAAATACTCCATGCAGCAACGAGGAGTGTTATACCCAAAGAATTCTTTCAAAAGCATTTTAGTATCTTTTCTCCAGAAAATGTCTATCGATCTATGCTTCCACAAAAGAGCAACTCAGGCAGTGGGACATTTGGTTTTACTCGGCTGATGGATTTATCCATTACAGAAGTTGCATTTCTGGCTGGTGGCACATTTATGGAGAGGCTGTTGTATTCAATAATGAAATTGGACCAGCAATCTTTTGATGGAATCTTAGACTCACTCACGGAAGAAATTGCTGATGATTCAGATTGCAATCTTCTTGACAAGGGTAAGATAAGAGCTGTTACACGGATGTTACTGATGCCTTCAAGATCAGAGATAAATTTGGCAAAAAGGAAATTTGCAACAGGTCCAGCTGATGCTCCATTTGAGGCTTTAGTTGTCCCTTATCAAGATAGGATTCTTTCAAATATCAAACTTCTTCATTCAACATATACTTTTATTCCACGAACTAGAGCTCCTCCGGTAATGGCTAGTTTTTTTTTTTAATCAGTGAGAATATTTAGTTTATGATGTTAATTTATGAAAGTTTGACATGAACTTTTCCCTCTATAGATTCGTGCCCAGTGCTCAGATAGAAACTTTGCCTACAATATGACTGAAGAATTGCATCAACCTTGGGTTAAGAGGATATTAATTGGGTTTGCTCGTACATCTGAATTTAATGGACCAAGAAAGCCAGATGGTTCTCATCCTCTTATTGAAGAGATTGATCGTGAACTACCTATTTCACAACCTGCTCTTCAGTTGACGTACAACATATTTGGATCCTGTCCTCCCATGCAAAGCTTTGACCCAGCAAAGTTGCTTACGGTACATAGACTTTGTTTCTTTTAGAACTTGTGAATGAAGGCAGGCAAACAGTATAAATGCTTACATTTGCACTTGATAACTTTTTTGTGCAGGATTCTGGCAAGCTTCAAACACTTGATATACTGCTGAAGCGCTTGCGAGCAGAAAATCACCGAGTTCTTTTATTTGCACAAATGACAAAAATGTTAAATATTCTTGAGGTATTTCCGCTGTTGCAAAATTTGTTAGAAGGTAATAGGTGATTGAAAGTGCAAGAAGTTGAACTGTAAAGAAGGATGCACTTAAATGATCTTATGGATTGTGGCTATATATCGTAACATGGAGGGAAAATGGATAACCTTAAGCTGAGTTTGTCAACCTGATTTACAAATTTCTTTTGTTTGTATGTTGATCAATTTCATGTAAAATATATTTGTAAATCAGGCAGGATAACTTTGATGAATACATTTGTTGACAAATTGACATTAATATTAAACTCATGTGTCAATTGGGCCTCTTATGGTGAAATAAATTTGATTGTTTAATAATTGATGATTGCAGGATTACATGAATTATAGGAAATATAGGTATCTGCGACTTGATGGGTCTTCCACTATTGTGGATAGACGGGACATGGTCAAAGATTTCCAGCTTAGGTGAGGAAGCATTATTGGACTTATTACTCCCTCTCATATGTTTTTTTGTCATATATTTCTTTTTTGAGTTTCAATATGTTGATTATGTTTTAATTCTTTTATTGCAGGAATGACATTTTTGTATTCTTGCTGAGCACACGAGCAGGTGGACTGGGCATTAATTTAACAGCAGCAGATACTGTCATTTTTTACGAAAGTGATTGGAACCCAACCTTAGATTTACAGGCAATGGATAGAGCTCACAGATTGGGGCAGACAAAGGATGTAAGTTCATGATTGCTATCTTACTTTTGCACATTTGAATATGCCTGATTTTTCCTGAAAGTTCTCATTTCCATTTAATATGTTGCTTGCCTCCATTCATTTATGTTACTATAATGCTGTTGGCTGGTGAAACAAAAAACATGTTCTTCCTAAAGTTAGTTGATGTTAGTGAAGCTACTTAAACAATTTTTTCTGTAGGTTACTGTATACCAACTCATCGCTGTTGGCTGGTGAATCAAAATCATGTTCTTCCTTAAGTTAGTTAATGTTGGTGAAGCTAGTTAAACATTTTTTTTGTGTAGGTTACTGTATACCGACTCATCTGTAAGGAGACAGTTGAGGAAAAGATCTTGCAAAGAGCTAGCCAGAAAAACACTGTCCAGCAGCTTGTCATGACTGGTGGCCATGTTCAGGGTGATCTCTTGGCCCCGGAGGATGTTGTGTCTTTACTTCTTGATGATGCCCAACTAGAACAGAAGTTAAAAGAAGCTCCACTGCAGGTAAGTTTTAAATCTGGTAGATTCTAGCTTATTTTCCCAGCCCCTATTTCACTGCTGCTACACTTTCATGGTATCAGACCTATCCTTTCTGGTCACTTCAAAACTATGTGGATGTGTTGAGTATACCATTATTTACTGAGAGGGTGGAGTGATGCAATATATAGAAATTTGGACAAAAAACTAGAATCAAGCTTTTAACTTTTTGTACAAAGTCATTTCATAAATGACATTTGTGCTTCTCAGGCCAAAGATAGACATAAGAAAAAGTCAACAAAGGCCATACGGCTAGATGCAGAAGGTGATGCAACTTTGGAAGATTTAACAGAACCTGGTGTTCAGGGATCTGAGATCTCTCAAAATGTTGAGACAAAATCCAATAACAAAAAGGTACTTTTATTTCGTTATCTTGACTTTTAGAAGGTTATGTGTCTTGATAGTACAGACAATTAACAAATTACTGAAGTCTCGAATTTCTATTAAGTGCCTAACTACATATGTCCCATTTAAGGCTAAAGAAGAAAAGCATGGCAGTTCTGTTGTTTGTGAGAATCCCATTAACTCGTATTCCTATTCTCATAGTAAGAGTCCACATTCACCTCAATACTTGAGGAAAAACACACAAATAACATGGACAATAGATGAGAAGAGAAACTAAAGAAGTGATTGCATGGAATATTTTGTTATACTATTTTGTCTAATAAATGTAAACAGCACAGTGGAACTCCTTTTTCTTTCATCCAACTAAACTTTCAACTGTTTCAGGTCAATTCACTAAAGTAAATTATAATTTGATATTATATTTCCTTAAAATTTTGGTTTTCTAAATACTTTCCAAATAGCTTTGAAAGTCTAAAGGTGATAATTTTTCTAATATGAGCTTCAACATCACAAGTGCTTTTTATGGTATTACAGTTGAGATACAGGATATTATTAAACTGATTTTGATTCTTTCTGAGGAGGCACCATATCATTTTTCATGTTTTGTTTGCAAAATGAATGCTGATGCTGTTTTGTGTTATTCTTTTCTCTTGTATATTTATGTTATGATCTACTGTCGTGGTGTGGATTGCTTCCCGCCAGCAATGGGTTTTCACTTTATCATCTGCACTGCACTCTTGGTTTTTACTTACAAAGTTTTGCTCTTTCTCAGAGAAAAACTTCTGACAAGCAGACTAAATCAAAGTCAAGGAATTCGCAGAGGATGAATGAATCAAGTTCAATTGACAATGAATTGGATGATCCTTTTCCAAGTGCAGATCAACCATTGCAGAGATCCAAGAGGCCAAAGAGACCAACAAAGAGTGTAAATGAAAATCTTGAACCAGCATATACTGCAGCACCTTTCGTAGAATCGTCACAGAGCCAATACCCTTCCTATGAATGAGTTTGCCTTAAACAAGCTAACTTGATCATGAAAACATGGAGTGAATATATTGAAGGTATCATATGGTGGATTACATGGACATCTCAACTGGAGAATAAGAACCGAGTTTCCATTTTATCGAGGTAAGTTACTTGAGGATGGTGCACAAGTTATTAGGAAGAGGCAAACATACATGGCCATGTTTGGACTTTGTACATAACAACACAATACATTAGACGACTTGGAAACTTTAGCTGCGTACAGATGTGGAGTTGCATCTGTTTCCCAGTGTTAGTACATATTTAAGGCCTTGTACAACCTCTGCCCCAACTTCAGAAATATTTGTGGAGTTGCAGGAAAATTAGGTATGAAATGATATGATTAAGAGCATCTACCCCTCATGGTAGATCAGTATGTATTGTTTTGATAGGTTTTGGTCAGGAAACCTCGCTTGTACGTTCTTTGTCCATTTTATGTCTCAAAGAAGTTGTAAGCTGCTCAAAATGTGGGACTTCTCGTCAAAAAAAGATGACTTGAATATAAGTTATGCTTAAGTTACACATTGTCAATACTGTTTGTACTTGAAGTACATGTAATTTCTTCAGCTTTTCTATTCGATGTTTTAATATAATGCAGTTGAAAAATATTAAGTAAAGTTTGTAACTTAAGATTGCAGTAGAACAAGTGGTTTAATATCCTTATCTTAATTAAAAATTACTATCTAATTGATTTTCTTATAATGAACGTGCCTTTTTTATTCTCAAGGAAATAAAAATATGATTAATATCAAATCACCGATTGCATTAATCGTCCACTTGAGGATTTTCATGTAATAATAATAATAATGAAGAATAAGATACTAATTACATAATTTACTTTAAAAAACGTAATTTGTAAATTATTATATATACTTATTTGAACAAGATCACTATAATAAATAAATTATATTATTTAATAATTATGGTATTGTTTTAATATAATGCAGTTGAAAAATATCTTAGGTCAGTGTAGCTGTCAAAATAATGTGCTTCAATATAATCTTTTGTTAAAGAATCTCTATTTTATCAGTGGAAAACGCTTTTATACAAAGATTTTCAGTGGCTTTTAACATAATGCTTTTCAGAACCACATTAAACATTTCACTGGCATCTTAATCTACATTTGGACTTAACAACGTTACTCGAACCAAATTTAATAGCTACATTTGTACTTTATTTTAAAAGCAGGAAATAATACTAAATTTGGTTCTTTAGTTGCAAAAAGGAAAAGGCTCCACAAGGACTTAAAACACAGGTGCAATTTGAGGATTTTCCCTTTAAATCGATTCCTTTTTAATGCATGTGAAACCCAATTGAATTCTTTAACAGACAAATTTTAAAAATCAACAAAACTAAATCTAGAGCAGCCATGTTAAAATCAACAAAAGTAAATCTAAATACTGCCACATTAATATGTAAAGTATTATCCAACTAATAAAAGTATCTCCAAGGTTCAAACTACCAAGACACGACATGAGAAACTGAACTTTGCTTTTGTAGTTCATCCCATCCCAGTAAACCATTTAAAAAGCCTTACAGGGCGAGCGCTTGAGCATGGTGGCTGATATGATCATCAATGAAAGAGGAAATGAAAAAGTAGGAGTGGTCATAACCAGGTTGCAATCGCAGCAGAAGTGGAACATTGGCACTCCGGCATGCCTCCTCAAACTTGTTTGGCAGCAGCTGATCTTGTAAAAATTTGTCATCGTCCCCCTGGCCAAACACGACAGCAGATGAAAGATTATATTAAAAAAATGCAGTAGAAGTGCGGATCTATTGTTTATAACAGACATAATAATCATCAGTGCCCAGTTTCATCATACTGCTTGGGGTAGATACATTACATGGTGCTGAAAACCATCGATCAAATAATAACTACCTTAGAGTTCCATGTCATTCAATACCAAATTCTGATTCAAGAGTTGTGGGAACTGATTAGAATACCATCCAAAAGTTTATTTAAGCATTTAATACATCTCACAAAATGCGTCAGTCTATCATCTTCATATGAAAGGCAAATTACTCAGGGATAGATACTGATAATCCTAAAAGTAGCATAAACACTGCCACTGAAAAATGTAACACCTTAAACTGCAGGGATAAATGCCATGAGATGAGATAAAAACTGTGCCAAACAGCATCTTTGGGGCTTCTCAGCTATAACAATTTGAGTTACTAATGATATGTACGCTGTAACTTTGAGGGAAAGTGTCCATATGCAAATATTCCATTGTAGTGTTTTTGCTTTTGTATTTGGTGATCTTCATTCTTGAATTTAAGAAGAGATGTCACACAGCATACTCTTAAGTCTTCTCAAAGGAATAAATAGCAAAACAACAAACTTTAAACTCCAACAAGTTCCTAGAAATTTCAGGGGCAATGCATCATGAAACTACATTAAATCAATGTAAGCTTTACCTGATCAATCAAAATCGTCACAGAAACATCATGGAACTTTGAAACTAGGCAAGTTGCATCATATTCCTGCAAATTTGAAATTAACCAAGTGTATCAGGACATCTTGAAGAACTTGGTTACAAATTATACATTATTCACAGCATATTACCTCCCAGTCAACTTTGTTGCTACCCAGATAATTTGTGAAAGCCTTCTGCCCCCATGGACAGTTTATAGGATTGGCAATTGGTGCAAAGGCAGATACTGACTGAGATAAAACAACCCAAATAAACAGAAGTTCAGTGTCTTAAGTAATGAAGATTGCTTCAGCCCCATCATCTAAGTAAAAAGGAAAATGAAATCCCTCCAATGTAGGTTATCTTTTCACAAAGGTCAAAAACATCTTAATTTGTGTCCCGATCCGTACTTGGGTGGTATACATTGAATTCTATAGGAAGTTGTCAAAGACATGAAGAGACAATAACTCCAAAGTGGTTTATTCATATACACAACCTCGCAAATCTAGGTCTTCAAAACCTTATGTCAAGTCAAATTAACTAGCACTTTTTTGACGTTCTTGAGATCAATAAATGGCCTCTAGTTAATCAAGAAAGAAGGAAATTAATTGCATTCAGCAAAAAAATTATTCCCATGGAGAATCACATTTTATTTTTATCCGCAGGTTAAGAATCATGAATTTTCCATTAGATCTAAAATTGAGTATAAGAAAACTCGAAGCATTTGAGTGCATTACTCACAAACATAGATGTTATACAACTAAAAAGAGTTCTGAATAGTTAAGTCATGATCCTTTACCTTGTATTTATCAAGGTTCTTCAGGTAAATCGTTAAAGCACCGTGACCACCCATTGAATGGCCGGATATAGATGCCCTAGATGCATCAAGCTCAGGAAAATTTTTAGTTATTAGTTCTGGAAGTTCCTTCACCACATAGTTATACATGCGCCAGTTCTTCCACTTCTCTTCTTTAGCATTAAGATAAAATCCAGCACCTTATATTATAAAATAAAAGACAAACTATGAATTAAAATAGCAATGTGATACAGAGAAAGAACGTTGATACAAGACAATAATCGTAAACCCCAAGAAAAGAAAGCTCGAGATAATCTTCAAAGGCCAAACAAGCATACCTATACCGAAGTCCCAGCTGTCTGCTTCTCCTTCCACATTTAGACCTCCTTCAAAAGAAGAATCACAGAAAGTTCAGCTGAGAAAAGATAAAAAAAAATGCAATATCAAAAGCATAAAAGGGGGAATTACTTGGAGAAGTATCAGGAGCAATAAGAGCGATGCCTTGGATCGAGGCAGCACGTTGAGCTCCTGACTTGACGATGAAGTTCTCATCAGTGCAGGTCAATCCAGAGAGCCAGTAGAGTACCTATTAATAGTTAACCAGTCAATCTAAATCCGTACAGATTGTTGATATATGTGTAAATCCCATGAATAACAACCTCAAAAAATACTACGCAAGACAAGACCGGGTTTGGTTTATAGAAGGATAAAGTAAAGAATAAAGAGTTTATACACATACAGGGAATTTATGGGAAGGGGAAGGAGAAGGAGGAAAATAGATGTAGAAAGTCATGAAGCAGCCCAGAGTGGGACTGAAGTGCTTGTAACGCTTGTTGTAACCTCCATACATCTTTGAACTTCCGATCTCGCTGGGGCGTGTTTCCATTTTCTTGCTTCTAGCCGAAAACTTGCCCTCTCTGCCTCTTATCTATAACCAGCTATGTTAACGTGTCCCAAGTCCCAACTCTTCTCCCTCTTTTATCATTTTCTTTTCTTATTTTTTTTTACTCTTATTAGAAAACCTTATGCCACTTTTTGTGTCCTTTTACTTTTCAAATTCTTAAAAAAATTATCTTTTTTTTCGTCTACACCCAAGTATCTACCGGTGAATTTACTGACTAATCCTCTCATTGATTTATAAGCACCTCACAAGGTGAGACAACTGATCCAAAAATTTAAGGCTATTTCATACCTAAAGCTAATAATTAAACCCCTAACCTTTAGTTAAAAATGAATGAGTCTCTTCCGCTCATTCACATCTTTTAAGTTAAATTTTTTATTTTTAATATTTCAATAACACAAACAAAGTAAATCTATAAAGTATGTGACTTATAGTTATTATTAGAGGTGTTCATGATAGGGTAACCTGACTCATTCATAAGTAACCTGAACTTGAACCTGAACCTGAACCTAAAGAACCTATAGGATCGGTTAACTTATTTTCATGTTCGGTTCTTAAGGTAACTAGAACCTATTCATATCAATATATATGATAAAAAATTATTTAAAAAAATTGGTGAAAACAAATACAAATTATACATAAAAGTATGTATATAAAATCCATTAAAGATTCATCAAATATGTTAAACCCAAGCAAAGTAAAAATAAGTCAAATAATGTCTTATAAAAGATCCATACTAAAAAAGAGAGATAAATTATTAAACAATTATTCTTCGAATAGGGTGGTAGGATAATCCACTGTTATACATAAAGCCACATCTGTAGAAAATAAAGAATAAAAAGAGTTAGACTCATTATTTCTTTTTTAATTGAAAAAAGAATTATTTATTTATTTGTATATTAAAATAAGGTAAAGTAAATTAGATTACTTGATTCAATTTGTTCAAATTCTTCAAGTCTCTCTTCCACGTATAGAGGAGCATGTGATTTTATCAACCAATCTTGTCCACAAACAAGAGCCTCCACCATCTTTGAAGTAAGAGATTTATGAAATGAATAAAGCACTCGACCTCCTGTACTAAAAGCCAACTCAGATGCAACAATGAGAGATCGAACTGCTCTACTAGATCTCATTGATTAAAAAAAATAAAATTATTCTTCTAACATCATTAAATCTTATCTGATCATGTTAAAATAAATAATAATAATAATAAACCAATAAAAAATATATCCTTTTTCTTATTGCAACTTAGTGTAAAAAATATAATTAATATCATAGTTAAAACTTCAAATATTATATTATAAAAAGCACAACTGTATAAAAAAATACAATCCCATAGTCTATTACTAAATCAACTCATTTTTCATTCCTTTCTAATAAATAAAACTATGTTTGTATTTGTACAAGACAA
>JANKYE010712667.1:0-10226 GCA_032467995.1 Erythroxylum dillonii | reverse complement strand
AAGATAACTCATATAAAGTGTTATAAATTTATTATTAAAGTAACTCATATAAAGTGTCATTATTTTACATCACTTTTATAACATCTTAAAATAGTAACCTTTTATAATGTTTAATAACACTTTAAAAAATTGTTATCAATGATAAATTATATGTTATAAAATCATAAATTGTTACTTATCAAATTAAGAATCATAACATTTTAAGACATAATGTTACCGTAGATAGGTATTTTATAATATATTGTCAAAAGTGTTACTATCTGATGTTATTGTATGTCATTTTTGTTGTAGTGGAGCCAACCTCCAGGCTTTCGAGATTCACTTCGGCCTCATCATGTATGCTTACTTTAAAAGGCCATCTATGGGCTAAAACAAAACCCACGTGCCTGGTTTCATAAATTAAAAGATTTTCTTCTTAGTGCAGGCTTTTAGGGGTGCAATTCTGATACTTCTTTATTTGTACGCCAACATGGAAAATCACTGACATATATGCTAGTCTATGTTGATGAACTAATTCTTACAAGCAATAATGATCACTTTCTTTCTCAATTTATTGATCAACTGCGTGCAACCTTTTCTCTCAAAGATTTAGGCTCTCTCAACTACTTTCTTCAGGCGGAAGTCAAATGGCAAAGAGGATGTCTTTTCCTTAATTAGTCTAAATATGTGCTTGATGTGCTTTCCAGGGCAAATATGGAAGGTTGTAAACCTATGCCAACCCCAACTGCTCCAGGCTTATAGCTTGTTTCCACTGGAGTGAAAATAGATGATCCTAGCTTGTACAAACAAAATGTTGGAGCTTTACAATATGCAGCTATAACTCGACCTGACATTGCCTATGTGGTAAATCAGGTATGTCAATTTATGCATGCTCCTACTGTTGATCACTGGACAGCAGTGAAGCGTATTCTTCACTTTCTCAAAGGCACATATCAATATGGCCTAGTCATTCATCCTTCCTCAAGGGTTAAACTTGCAGCTTATTTAGACATTGATTAGGCTAGTGATCCAGAAATTTTTGTATCTATACAGGGCTTTTCTGTCTACTTTGGTAGGGACTTACTTAGCTAATCATCTTCTAAATAACATTCTGTAGCTCGTTCGAGTACATAGGCTGAATATAAGGGGCTTGCTGCTGCCACTGCTGAACTTATATGGATTTAACAAGTCCTTCCTTACCAAGCTCCCCAATTCTGTATTGTGTCAATTTGTCCGCCACATATTTATCATCCAATCTAGTGTTTCATAAACGCTCCAAACATATCAAAATTGATTTTCACTTTGTTCGTTAAAAAGGAGAACGTGGTGATTTTCGAGTGGTTCATCTTCCAGCTTGTTCATCTTCCAGCTTGTTACCAAGTTGTAGATATCTTCATTCTTCACCAAAGCCCTGCTTGAATGAACCTTTCTCCTTTTTCAACACAAACTGAATCTTACTCCGACGATCAGTTTACGGGGCATGTTAAGGAATGAATCAATTCTTGCACTGAGGAAAGAATCAATTATTGACCTTGTAATTATGCCTAGAGATTGTATAATATTAAGACAATCTTTCCTTGTATAATTTGTCAACACATTAATTTAGTGTAACGTAATTCTTGTAGAGATGATATGTGAAACCTACCTCTCCATAAGTTGTGTGAGAGACAGATTCCAAAAGCTCCATTCTTGTTTAAGGAGAGACAAACGAGAGTAACCAGAATCGGAGTTGATATGGAAGATATGATGCAAATAAAGCAGTATTACCACTGTGCTCCTTCTCCTTCTCTCTTGTCCCTGCTTCTGCTTTTGCATGAATAAATTCCCAAGTCGATTCCCTTCATTGAACATAGCTCGATCTACATCTGTAAAGAAGATGCAGCAAAGTAATACAGGCATATAGACCTCATACGGAGACATGTTGGTTTTGGTTGACATGCATGCAAATTAATTGAATATATCATATTAAACCTTAAAAGACAGTCACATACGTTAATGTGCTTCAATGTCTAGGTTCGATCATGATCTTGGTATTAGGTATAGTAAGTATTAATCTTCTTCAGGCAAAGAGTGATGGCACAGACAGGCCGCAGAGTTTCTTTCTTCTAGTTCTGCTCTGTTATTGACAAGTTTAGACCAAAACAATTAAGCCCTTAAATGCGAGAAAAGCATAGGTTGTGTTATTACTTGTCACTGGTAGGAGCTTGACTCCGTCTCATGCCATTCAAACTATGGATTTGACGGCAATTCTAGTTAGCCATTTTGCAACGATTCTGAAAATTGTCGCCAAAAATACACTTATGGCGACGCTTTCGTAAACCTGTCGCAGTCGTTCTACCCACACCTCGCACTTATTCGAGATGTTAAAGTGGGCTTACCCACCTAGCCCACGACCCACAAACCAACACCCATTTGACACCACCCTTTATTCCTTTATTCCTTTTATTCTCGCTATCCTCATCTTCGGAGACCAGCAGACCAAGCCAGCCTGCACAGGGGACAAAGTCTGAAGGCCATCACGTTATTCTCCTCCTCTGCTCATAGCTTCCACAGCCCACCATCACAGCAGCTGCTCCCTCCAGTATAGCTTTTCCAATAGCCAATAGCATTTCTCTAGTTTCTTGTATAAATACCCTCCTCTTGTACAGTTCATTTTATGATGAAATAAGAAAACACATTTCTTCATCAAATATATTTTTCATGGTATCAGAGCCAAAGGTCTGATCCACAACATACAATCTACCTAACACCATGTCTCAAACAGCAGACAGCATTATCAACCCAGATTTGGAACACTATTCCATTACAAATACAGAAAATCCTAGGGCTGTGTTAGTCACAACCCTCTTCAATGGAAATAACTACCTAACCTAGAGCAAATCAATGTTGATTGCCCTATGTGCCAAAGACAAGCTTTCATTCGTAGATGGAACTTGCACACAGCCAACAGAAGACGCAGCTTTACTCACCAGATGGAGGAGGGTAGACTCCATGGTCAAATCGTGGATACTCAACTCCATGGCCAAAGAACTCAGTGACGCTTTTCTGTCATTTTCCACAGCCAGAGAACTTTGGGAGGAACTGAAGGAGAGGTTTGGAGAGGCCAACGGGCCATTACTGTACCAAATAGAGAGAGAAATCAGCCTCTTCAAACAAGGTAACCTCACTGTTTCTGCTTATTACACAAAGTTAAAGAAGTTTTGGGATGATTTGGCTAGCCTAGACCTGATGCCTACATGTACATGCGATGCAGCCAAAGCAATATCCAACAAAGAGAATACACACAGGTTAGTGCAGTTTCTAATGGGTTTGAATGAGGACTATGAGCATGTAGTGAATCAGATCATGTTAATGGAGCCGCTGCCCCTGATCAATAGAGCCTTTGCAATGATGCAAACGATGGAAAGGCAGAAAACAGTGAATGCAAACGACAATAAGAACATAAATGTAGCCATGATGGCAAGGCAGTCCAACACAAATACCAAGAGGGGAGGAAGAATCAGCAGCAACGTTGGCAGAAAACAACTCATCAAGAAGGAAGATAAATACTGTGAGAAATGTGGGAAAACAGGCCATACCATTGAGACATGCTTCAAGATTCATGGCGTCCCCGACTGGTACAAAGAGATGACAGGACAGAAGATCAAAACTCACTTCGTTGCAGCCACTGATACCCCTACAGAGACACAACAAGAGACAGGTGAGTAAATTGAAAGGACAGAACATATCCCACAAGACCTTGCAGCCTTCATACAACAGGAAATTTCCAAGGCAATTAAAGGAAAAGGCACGAGAGAGGTAAAAGTGGGCAGACTTGCTAATTACTCAGGTAATACCACAAACAACACACATGTTTGTAATGCAGATAGCAAATGCACATGGTTGATCGATTCAGGAGCTTCATCTCACATGGTTACCAATCTAGACCACTGTTATGGACATGAAATAAATCACATCTTTGAACCTGTCACACTTCCAGACGGTACAAAACAGCAAGTTAAACACATATGCTGATCCACTATCAGGAATGAGATAACACTTGATGAAATTCTGCACATTCCAAGCTTTTTCAAAAACTTACTATCTATGAACAACCTAACTACACAGAACAACATTGCTGCAATTTTCGTGTCTAATGGGCTATTTTTGCAGGACCTACAGACTAACAATGTGGTGGCAGCAGTCAAGGCGAAAGGTGGATTGTATGAGCTGAATGCAGAAAATCTACTACCCACAGGAACCTTGAAAGGGCCTCCCCTAGACTTCTATACAACCAAGAATTTAGCACTACATGCATCAATTCCCTTCAATGTATGGCACAATAGGTTAGGTCATGTTTCCAAAGAAAAGATGCTTCACATCAATGAAATTAGTTTCTCAAATTCTCATTTAACCAATTGTCAAATCTGTCCCATGGCAAAATAGCACCGAAAATCCTTTCCCAAACACACAATTCAAACCATTAAACCTTTTGAACTTCTGCACATGGATCTATAGGGACCATATAGAGTTCCTACCTTGGATGGTTCACAATTTTTCCTAACAATTGTGGATGATTTTTCCAGAGCTACCTGGACTTTCTTGATCAAACACAAATCCAGTACCTAGCCCACTATAACTCAATTCATCACAGCCATTGAGAAACAATATGAGACCAAGGTCTTAAAAGTACAGACAGACAATGGGAGGGAATTCTTAAACAGTGAATGCAACAAATACTTTGCAGATATGGGGATCACACATCAAAAGAGCTGCCCATATACCCCACAAAAAAATGGGGTAGTCGAAATAAAACACAAACACTTACTCTAAATCACAAGAGCCTTACTATTCACAGCCCATTTACCTAAACAGTATTGGGGGGAAGCACTCCTCACAGCCACTTACCTCCTAAACCGGATTCCCACTAAAGTCTTACAATGGAAAACCCCCTATGAGAAACTGCACAATAAGCCACCCACCTATGAACACCTAAAGACCTTCGAGTGCCTCTGCTTTGCTCTCAATAAGACCCCCCACAAAACCAAACTTGATCCTAGAGCATCCAAATGCATCTTCCTTAGGTATATGCCCGATTACAAAGCCTATAGGGTCATGGCCATGGAAACCCACACCATCTTTTCCTCAAGAGATGTGACTTTCCATGAGGATATATTCCCCTTGGCCCATTTACAGCCTACCCATCAGCAGACACCACTGCCACTCTTCCCTCACAACCTCACTCATGATCCCACAGACAACTTCGATAACACTCCAGAACCAGCAGACCCACAGCATACCATGGACACACACACAACAGTCACAACATCCCCTACACATCACCCTGCCATTAACCAAGACAACACCACACATGCCAACATCCGAAGGAGTCAAAGAATACATACCGTACCCAGATACCTTGAAGACTATGTCCACCAGGCATCGGCTCATCCTTCCACTTCTTTCCTTGCTTCAGCTGACATCACTTTGCCAATCTGTGGACCTGCAGAAGTACATAGAGATAAGACATCAAACTTTCAGCTCATACATACCCCAAACCATAATGAATTCCTAGGTAACATATGTTCCATTTTTGAACCACTATCTTATGAAACAGCAAGCAAGTCACCAGCATGGGTGCAATCTATGCAAGATCAACTCACTTCACTAGAAGCAAATCAAACATGGGTGTTATTCGATTTACCTAAAGGAAAGCGAGCTATAGCCTCCAAGTGGGTTTACAAAGTGAAATACAACCCTGATGGCACAGTGGACAAACTGAAATCAAGACTCGTGGCAAAGGGGTTTAATCAACGGGAAGGTGTAGATTACTCAGAAGTTTTCTCCCCTGTAGCTAGAATTGTGACCATCAGAACTTTCCTAGCTGTGGCTACCATCAGAAAATGGCCTATCATACAATGTGATATCAATGACGCATACCTACATGGCAACCTAGATGAAGAGATTTACATGTTACCCCCTCGCGGTTATGAGAAAGCTCAAGTAGGCAAGGTCTGTCGATTATTAATGTCCATCTATAGACTTAAACAAGCCGGACGACAATGGCATAAAGAATTAACTGCTAAGCTGAAGGGGTTGGGATTTAACAAGACTGAAGCGGACCTGTACACTAAGGGGCAGAGCAATAATTTCGTTGCAATTATCATCTACGTGGATGATCTCCTTATCACTGGAGCAAGAGAGGACCTACTACATACTACCTGCGACGCCCTACACCGAGAATTCCCCATTAAAGACCTAGGATACGCTAAATATTTCTTAGGAGTTGAAATTGCAAGGTCTGGAAAAGGAACCGTGCTCAGTCAACACAAGTACATTCGGGACATCTTACACGAGACTAACCTATTGGATTGCAAACCTTGCATCACCCCTATAGTCCCAGGTCAGAAACTTACCACGGATGAAGGAGACCTGCTTCCCGACCCAGAATCATACAGACGCGTCGTCGGCCGCCTCCAATATTTAAGTTTCACCCGTCCAGACCTCACCTACATCACACAACAGCTTAGTCAGTTCATGCAAACACTGAGGAAGCCTCAATGGGACGCAGTCACGCACGTCCTAAGGTACCTCAAAGGGACACAGACCCAAGGTATCTTCTACGCCTACGATGCAGATCTGAGCCTTACCGCTTACTCCGACGCGGATTGGGCCAGTTGTACGTTCAGCCGCCGGTCTTTGACTGGCTTTTGCATCTTCCTCGGAAGCTCTCCTATCTCCTGGAAAAATAAGAAACAAACCACGGTTAGTCGGTCATCAGCAGAGGCCGAATACCGCAACCTCGCTTCCACTACGTGCGAACTTAAGTGGATCGACCACTTGTTACGGTGTTTTCAAGTTGAGAGAATCGATGCCATACCTCTCCACTGTGATAATCAAGACGCGATCTACATCTCTTGCAATCCCGTCTTCCACGAACGTACGAAACATCTGGAGATCGATCTACACCTCGTACGGGACGCCGTAACCTCGGGCTTCCTCGATCTCCGTCATGTGTGCAGCCAGCAGCAAATCGCCGACTTTTTCACCAAGCCGCTCACCGCATGAGTGTTTGATGCCCTAAAAGTCAAGTGCGGCTCCGTCCATATTTCTGGAGCTCCAACTTGAGGAGGGGGTGTTAAAGTGGGCTTACCCACTTAGCCCACGACCCACAACCCAACACCCATTTGACACCTATCTTTTATCAACTTCCTTTTATTCCTTTTATTCACGCAATCTTCATCTTCGGAGACCAGCAGACCAAGATAGCCTGCAAGGGGACAAAGTCAGAAGGCCATCACATTATTCTCCTCCTCTGCTCATAGCTCCCACAGCTCACCATCGCAGCAGCTGCTCTCTTCAGTACAGCTCTTCCATCAGCCAATAGCGTTTCTCTAGTTTCCTGTATAAATACCCTCCTCTTGTACACAGTTCATTTTATGATGAAATAAGAAAACACATTTCTTCATCAAATACATTTTTCACATAAAACATTTCGGCAGCTGCAGCTCTATGCATCAAGGAATCTACAAAAAAGAAGAAAAAGGGATTAAGCTCTATACATGACTGTAAATAGCCATGCATAAATCTGTTGAAGGATGGATGATCACCTTTATGCTTATCAAGGAAAATCTTGTTTGCCTCTATGAGAGACTTCTCATGCAGCTGACCACAAAAAAGAAAAACGAAAACATTCCAACTTTCAGTTTATAATTTAAACCATTGAAGAAGTTAGCAAGCCCCAACAGTGAAAAAGGAGAGGAACCTAAAGCATACAACACAAAATTTTAACAAAACCTGATTGATGGACGTTCTGCCTCTAATACACTCCAAATAATTTTCTTAGTTTCTGTCACTGGAGCAGTTGTAGAACCAAATTTATGGAAAATCTAATCTGAAAAATATAAAAAATCATTAGCAAAAAACTGTCATTGTTTCTCTGCAAACCAATTTATCTACAAGACAGCGATAAGAAGTAAAATAAGAAGCTAAAAATAAAAACCAGAGGTAGTTTTATGCATTTTATAGCTAGATATTATATACCAAGCAGCGATGAGAATCCGGGTTTTCAGCATCCAACCTTAACAATTGCTTTACAGCCTACATGACCACAAACATGAAACAGATCAACATACGTTCAGGCAATTCTACAAAATACAGTTTAGAAGGTAGAAGATAATGAGCATCAGGACAGGACGATAATCCTCATCTCTAATAAGAATTCAGTTTATAAAAGAATGGTCAAAATCGTAAGTAGTTCAGTAAATTGTTTGGTCAGTAATTGCTAGATGATCTTCCCCGTGCCTTTTCACTTGAGAGAAATAATGTGATACTGGCCCAATGGACCATTCTGGCTATTGTGTAAATAGGCAATGTTAGAAATAGGAACATTGACCATTTTGACTAAGTACCTGAAGAGCAAGAAGAATTTTCTATTTTCTCATATCTACTTCAAATGACAGCAAGTGTGTCTCCAATGAGTCAGAAGAGTTCTTCTGAAGCAGTTTCAAATATTTTGTAGCTTCAAACAACGGATCCTCAACCTAAACACGGATATATGATATCATTCTGTTATTCTTCCTACACAGAAAGAAGCATGCTTTAAGAAGCCCATATGAGCACCTGCCATAAGTAGAAGTTAAAGATAAGAAACTATCCGTATCTAGAACTAACCTGCGACAACCTTTCCCCATTAGGATCAGGATCTACAGGTTTGACATGTCACTTTCCAGACTTAGATATGCCACTAGCAGTCTAGCATGTGATTCTTCATTTTTTAGCTCTGCCTCCTAAAAGAGTTGAAACCATTAATTGATATCGAATAAGTGCTCCAGAATGCACACATATAAAGCGATATACTTTCTTTGCTCGAGCTTCTGCCTTCTTTTGTTTTTGTCTAAGCTTCCTTTTTTAAGATGGTGCCAATTTTGAAATATCATCATCTTCTTCAGCAGTTGACTTTAAAGGAGAATCATACAACTTAATGTAACACCTGCACAACAAATATAGTGACAGATAAGAATCCTATGAGTAAATTTGGCAAAACTGAACCCTAAATAACATGAGAATGGTAAATACTGTGGTCAAAGATATGTATATCTCATAATATTATGATCTGATCATAATTAGATCTTTTAGATTAGATAGCAGTATCTTGTAGATATATAGTATCCTAGGATTATGTTTCCATATCTGTACAGATTTTTCTATCATATTCTTGTATATATATACTGCAGTCTCTAATAAAAGAGATATAGAGCAAATAAGCTCTGATTCACATGGTATCAGAGCCACGTGATAGTGAAACCGAGGAGACAACCCCAGAAAGTTAAGAAATGACTTCCAATATTAAGGGATCCTCCATGACAATCCCGACTGGAGGTCATTCATCAATGACCTCTGGTGAGGGAGTTTCAGTTAACATCGTGTCCGATAAACTCAATGGATCAAACTATTAAGAGTGGACTCAAGCTATGAAACTCGCCATTGGAGGAAGAGGAAAACTGAGCATCATCATCGAAAATGGGAATGTTCCAGACTCAACAAACATACAAGTTATATGACAATGGTAGATAGATAATTCCATGGTTTCATCATGGCTTATCAATGCCATGATACCTCCTATCAAAAGGACCTCTATGTTTCTGCCAACAGCCCTAGAAATCTGGGATGGAGTGCGACAGTCCTACTCTAATGAAGAGGATGCAACACGGATTTATGAGATAAAAACAAGGTTGTGGCAAATGAAGCAAGGTGATAGAGAAGTTACAGAATATTGGGTGGAAATGATAGCTTTGTCGTAGGAATTTGACCTGCTTTCCGATAAAGAATGGAGGTGCAAGGAAGATGCAGTGATGTACAACCAGAAGATTGAAAAGGCGAGATTGGTAGCTGAAGGCTACACTCAGACCTATGGGATGGACTACAAGGAAACATTTGCACCTGTGGCCAAGTTAAATACTATAAGATTATTGTTATCAGTGGCTGTTAACCTTGATTGGCCATTTCAACAACTTGACATGAAGAATGCTTTCTTGAATGGACAATTAAATGAAGAGGTGTATATGAAACTTCCTCCAGGCTTTGATGAGGTAGGAGGAAACAAAGTATGTAAGCTGAGAAAGTCTCCATATGGACTGAAGCAATCACCACCAGCTTGGTTCTAGAGATTTGCCAAAGTACTTAAAGCTTAAGGGTACACACAAGCACAGTCCGATCACACAATGTTTTTCAGAAGTAGAGAAGGTAAGAAGGCAATTTTGATTGTG
>JANKYE010712582.1:0-10232 GCA_032467995.1 Erythroxylum dillonii | reverse complement strand
TATTTCTTTTTCTTCTTTTAATTTACCCAATTAAGTATGCAAAATGACCCTAAGGCCCTTCCACTTAAGCCTAAAAACTCTTAAACTCAAATGGTCTTCCTATAATGCCCTTATGCATTTTACAACATTAACACCTAAATCAAACAATAAATCATTCTAACAAGAATATGTCAATTCCTCCAAAATAAATAATCTTACCAAGACCTCAAAACAATTTAATCATGATTAATAAATTAAATAAACAGGTTTGGGGTCCAACATAACATCTCCTCGAATAGTCATCAATGAATAATACAAAGAAATTTGCTCCTCCTAGGGATGTAACTAGTGCTTACCATACATCAGGGTGAATCAATTCTAGAATTTCTTTGCTTCTAAACGTAGATGTGTTGAACTTCAATCGATACTGCTTACTCACAATGCAATGCTCACAAAAGGGTAATGATACCTTTATGAGACCTAGAAGTAGATTATTCTCTGCAAGTATCTTCATTCCTTGTTCTGACATATGTCCAAGCTTTTTATGCCATTTCATTGCAGATTTCTCATCTTGACTAGTCACCACAACGGATACCTCTCCTTCTTGCAAAGTTACTCCCTTCAGCATGTACAAATTTGAAACAATCTTCTCTATTTTTATAAATACCAACGCTCCTTTAATCATTTTCATGATCTTGTTTTGAATCTCAAATCTCAAATCGAGATCATCCAGTTGTCCTACAGATAACAAATTCTTCTTCAGGCCCTCCATATGTAGTACTTTTTCAATAGTCTGAGTTGTCCCATCATATATCTTTAACTTGATGGTGCTGATACCAACGATCTTCAGAGCTTGATCATTACAACTGTACACAGATCCCCCAAAGATAGATTCATACTGATGGAACCATTCTCTTTGAAAGGTTATATGAAAAGTAGTTGTTGAATCGAGCAGCCATACATCAACAACTTTTATCTTACCTCCAATAGTTGTTACCGCTTCACAGACTATTTTACCTCTATCATCTGAAATATTTATCGCATTTCCTTGAGGAATATAATATTTCTTATTTAGATTCCAACAATCGTTCTTCAGGTACCCTTTCTTGCCATAATTTTAGCATTTGGAATTATTCTTACTCCTGTATTTTGATCTACCATGACTATGAATCCTACTTGGGCCACATTTTATTGATCTTCCTCTCGTCACCTCCAAAGCCTCTGCTTGTTGTGAATTTTCTAGCCTGTCTTCTTTACTTTTGCGTCGACTCTCTTCTTCTAGAATAGTAGCTGCAACATTGTCGAAGAATAGAGTGTCTGTGTTGTTTGTTTAATTGATGTCAAGTTGATCATACGAATCTGGTAGACTCTAGAGTAGAAGTTTCACACGTTCACTTATCTTTATTGTGTGCCCCAATGAAGTGAGTTGGAAAATAGAGTATTTAAAGTATTTAAGTGCTCCGTCACTGAAGTGGATTCCGCCATGCGTAAAATGTATAGTTTCCTCTTCAGAAAAATTTTGTTGTAGAGCGATTTAACCTTGTACAATTTTGGGAGATGATCTCAAATCTCTTTTGCCTTCTTCTCCTCTATGCTTGATAACACCCCCATTTATTAGTGCTAGATGAAGATTTGCAATAGCATTCCCGTCCATCTCATTCCACTTATTATCATCTATGAATGTTGTCGGTCTTTCGCTGATGGCTGTTAAGCAGTTATCTTTTCTTAAAATAGCCTTGATCTTCAAATTCCATATTGAGAAATTACTCCCATTGAACTTTTCAAACTCAAATTTTGCTGCCATCACTTATATCATAAACAAAATTTTGGCTCCCACTATTTTACGTGAATAGTACCTGTCTATAAGTAAGAATAGTTCTGTATATAGTATAGTATGCTTATATATAAATAGTACCGCACACGTAAATAGTACTGTATACTTGAATTACAGTGACTATACAGTTTAATGCAAAAATAAAGGTATGAACAGTTGTCACCTTTTATGGTTACTGTTCCCCAACTTTCACTGTGCTCGCCCGAACTCTGAACGGAGTGCGCCAAAAAAATTCATTGTTATTTTCTCACCTCACTCTGATACCACTTGTTAAGAATAATTAGGACTTGAACAAAGCTGAGTCGTAGGTAAAATGAAACTGAAAATATTGAAGATAAAATAGACACATAGATTTTAAGTAGGAAACCTCTAAATCAGGGGAAAAAAGCACGGGCAATGATAGAAGAATTTTATTATAGGAAAAATAGAAAATTACAAACTAGACTCACAAAATATACAAAATATTTTGTCTCACTTTTTTTCTTCTCTCCTTTCTCCCTCACTCTCGTTTCTTTTCTCTACTAATGAGATGATTTGCTCTCTTCATCTCCTGATGTGTGAGATGACTAGCCATTTGGCCATAGGCAGGAGACTTGTGAGATGGCTGGCCGTTTGGGTTATCCTTGACTTTTATTTATTTATTTCAACTTTGGTAGGCAATTAGAAAGACTACACAATGAATGGAACGATAGGCACACAGAAGTGTGTGCTCACGCTTTTCATATATATTAGTTGTGAATGACAGAATTCCTTACATTACAGATGCGAAAAGTGGCTTAGCCCTACACGTGTATTGTAATGGTACAGTATGTACGGAAAGAATAATACAAAGTAAAGGAATTAATTCTGTGTTATAACATTCCCCCTCAAACGAGAGGGTGCAGAAGTCAGTCCGAGTTTGTTGCGGTTTTGATCGAACAAAGAATGAGAACGTCGATGAAACCTAAAAGTATGAGATCACGAATAAAATGGATGTCGATCTCTATATGTTTACTATGTGTATGCTAAACTAGATTGGAGGCAAGAGCACGAGCACTTAGATTGTCACACCATATGATAGACGGTTGTTGTAAAAATAGTCCAAGTTCAGATAGTAATGAACATGTCCACTTAACTTCAATTGCACCATCTGATAGAGCTCGATATTTAGACTCCATGCTTGAGGGAGAAACAACTCTTTGTGTATGAGAGCTCTAAGAAACCAATGTATTTTCAAGATATACACAAACACCAGCCATGGATTTTTGATCATCGATGTTTATGGCCCAATTTGCATCAGTAAATGCAGTCACCTAAAGAGATTTGAATGGCTTGATATGTAGACCCAGATGACAAGTACCTTTAAGATATCTGAGAATATGTGTTTATTCCTTGAAAAGTGAGTGTCGGTGGGCTGAGATAGAAACTAGCTAAATTTATTCACTGAGTAAACTAGATCAGGTTTGGTGGTGGTGAGATATTGAAGAGATACAATAGCTTGACGGTAAAAAGATGGATCCTGCATGGGTGCTCCGTTATTTTTTGTAAATTGTCGTCTAATGACCATTGGAGTTGGTACTGGTGCACAGTTCATCATTTTAAATTTTTTAAGATATCGAAGGTATAATTAGCTTGACTCAAATGAATGCCCATATTGTCTATGCAGATTTCTATCCCAAGAAAATAGTATATGGGACCAAGATCCTTAAGGGAAAATAAATTGTTCAAATTCAAAACTAGAGACTTTAGGTGGCTGGGATCATTACCAATGATTAGTATATCATCGACATATATGAGAATAAAAACTGTGAGCTTCGTCGCTCGTGGAAAGAAAAGTGAAACATCACTTTTAGCATTATGAAATCCCAAGCTCAATAATGTTAGGCGTAGTTGACTGAACCAAGAACGAGGTGCTTGCTTGAGTCCGTAAATCGCTTTTATCAATTTACACATATGATTTGGACGTCGACGATCATAGAAGCCTTCCGATTGGCATATGTAAATATTTTCTTAAAGAAAACCATTGAGGAATGCATTATTAACCTCCAATTGTCAAATTTCCCAGCTATAGGTGACAACAATGGTGAGAACAATGTAGATTGTTGTTGATTTTACTACAGGGTTGAATGTTTCTCCGTAATCAATTCCTGGTGTTTGCTAAAATCCTTTTGTGACAAGCCTAGCTTTGTTCTTGAAAATGGAGTCGTCTAGTTTAAGTTTGTTTCTGAAAACCCATTTACAGTCGACCAACTTTTGTGTATCGATGTAGGGAACAAGGATCCATTTCTTGTTTCACTGAAGGGTAGTGAATTCATCAATCATGGCTTGTTTCTATTGTAATGAGGCTAGGGCATCTGTGACATTTTGAGGTTCTATGAGCTTAGCAAAATGGACAGATTTTTCTGAGTGAAGTAACCCAACAAATAGATGTTTGGGTTTGTATATACCATCTTTTGCTCGTGTAATCATTGGATGTATGTTTGTTTGGATTGGTCTTGTTTCCGGTTCACTTCTACTTTACCCACTCAAGCTCAGTCCATTTGTTGAAGAAGAGTCGTGACTTGATAAATGAGGCTCAAGTGAGGAGATTATAGCTGTTGAAGAATTATTCATTGAGCCAACTTGTTCTTTCTTGTTGTTTAGAGATTCTGTAATGTTGCTGCTCTCGAGATTATAGGTGTTTTCTCTATTTGAAGTAATAATCAAAAGGATAGTGTATTCATTCTTAGTAGATGTCATTCATCAATTTAGGAATCATGTAGTGCATGGAAAAAGTGAAGCATCGAACACAACATGTCATGAGATGTATATTTTTCCTTAGGAACTGAGACACTTGGATCCCTTATGTTGAGGAACAGGTCCAAGATAAATGCATTTCTGACTGTGAAATTGGAACTTATGCTCATTGTATGGTTTTAGATAAGGATAACATACACATCTAAAAGGCTGTAGGGTTTTATAATCAGGTTCTATGCCATAGAGTTGAAACAAAGGAGTTAATCCTTTAAGCGTTGATGAGATAAACAACCATTTGAAAAGCATCTACCTAGTATGTAAGGGGTAACTGTGCTTGAGCTAGTAATGTTAAACCCATCTCAACAACATGTCGATGTTTGCATTCTGCTCTCCCATTCTGTGAAGAAGTATAAGGGCAGGTGAACCTCATTTCAATTCTTGATGCTTGTGTAATACTCACAAAGGGTCTGTATTCAGTTCCATTGTCACATTGTATTGTTTTGATTTTTGTGTTAAAGTGGTTTTCAACTTGTACCCGAAACAAGTTTAACGCATTCACAGCTTCACCTTTGTGTTTCAAAGGATATAACCAGATATATCTACTATAATCATTGACAAAATGAATATAAAAACAATGGCCACTTATTGATTGAACTGGTGATGGTCCCCAAAGATCTGTATGAACTAACTCCAAAGGAAAAGAAGCATGAGACACAAATTCGGAAAATGGTAACTGTTTTGATTTGACATATTGATATGCTTCACAAATAAAATTCAGATGTTGAATGATCACATTACATTTATTCAATATTTTCTTTAGAACCCTATCACTGAGATGTCCTAGCTTGTAGTGGCATTTTAAGAATTCTTTCCCTTTCTGCGCAAGTGACACCATGATACATTCCTTGGTTTGCTATCCCGCGCACTAGAAGATGACCTATCTTCTTGTCCTTCACAACACAACCGTCATTAATAAAATGAACATCTACTGGATTATCCTTGGTGAGTTTATTGACACTCATAAGATTTTTAGTTGCAGAAGGGACTAGCAGTACATCTTTAAGATGGAGTCTGGAGTTAGATACAAATAGAGATGTAGAACCTATTCCAACTACACAAGTTGGTTCTCCAGTGTAAGTATAGAGATGAGTCTTACCTACATGATTGACATTCTCCAATTGATTAGCGTATGGAGTCACATGATAGTTTGCTCCACTGCCTATGTACCATGATGGATCAGATATTGTCTATGGATGAGCATAGTATCTTTCTGATGAGTCAGCATAGAAAGCTTGTGGAGCATAGTGGTTTCCAAAATCACGACCAAAGTTAGATGGAGGTTGAAATTTTCTATCAACACGATGATAGCAGTTTGCTATCACATGTCCTAGTTTCTCACACAAGTGACAATCTAGTCGGTTTCCATTGTTGAAACCTCCTCGGTTTCCTCAGCCTTGATGTCCTTGAGAACCACCACGTGATCCTCTCCAGGAACCTTGTTTGATGGTATTATTTAAGGTTTGGTTATTAATGTCATCACGTTGAGCAACATTCGTAGTGGGTTGAATAGATAGAATCGAGAAATGGTTGAATTGCTCCAAACGACTCTCGAAGGCAAGGAGAGTAGATTGTGCTTCAATCCAGTAAGGTTAGGTTGATCTACCAACTTTACTACAATAGCATTATATTCTGAGTCAAGACCGCTTAATGTATGGAGAATAAGATCTTCTATTGCAACTGGAGCTCCAGTCAGTATGAGCTGATCTGCGACACTTTTCATTTTACTGATATACTCATCCATCTTCATTAAGTTTTTACGTGTTTGATGAAGCTCCAACTTGAGCACCATAACACGTGATTTCATTGACGCACAGGTGAGATCACAAACACCATCCCAAAGATCACAAGCTGTGTGGCAATGTAGCAGTTGAGTTTCAACTTCTTAGGTCATTGTATTGCGTAACCAACCAATTAGAAGTTGGTCTATAGTATACCATTCTTCAAATGGTGGATTTGGAGTCATTTCTGCTCCTTCATATATATATCGAGAGGGCGTCAAAGTTGAGCCATTGATATGTAACTCAAGGAGGTTTCCTTTAATAAGTGGTAGTACAACTGATTCCTACACGAGATAGTTTTCTTTATCCAACTTGATAGAGATTATTTGGTTGGAAGAATTAAACAGAGAATATATTTTGGAGGTGTGGGTAGATGGGATAGAAGTAACAGAAGATGTGGAAAATGCTACTGAAGACGAAGCCATTTGAAGAATAAAAAGCTCTGATATCAAGTTAGAGAGACTACACAATGAATGGAATGATAGGCACACAGAAGTGTGTGCTCATACTTTTCATATATATTAGTTGTGAATAACAGAATTCGTTACAAGACAGAGAGGGAGAGTGGCTTAGCCCTACGCGTGTATTGTAATGATATAATATGTACAAAAAGAATAATACAAAGTAAAGAAATTAATTATGTGTTCTAACATAGGCACCAAAATATGTCAAAAATATGTGTTCTAACATATTTTTGACATATTGTAGAAAAGAAATTGGTTCCATACGCGCAAACTTGTAGTTTTATACTAGATGCTTATGTAACGCCACAGTATTGAGGCCGACCTAAAGATTTTTCATTTTTTGCTAAGTTCCCAAATTGTTTCACTCCATGACTTGCGTCCCTGTAAAGACAAAAAATATTAGTCAATCATCAATCAAATTAGATTTATACGAAAGGCAAGGAAAGAATTGAGAAAGCAAACAGTGGGATTATGACGAATAAAATATGGGGAAGAACACTATTAGCACGTGCCAAAGAAAAACGCAAGTTGGTGTTGGATTGAGAGACTACATTACATAAGAAATGCATGACATGAAAAACGTACAAGGCAGAGGCAGCTGCAATTCGAAACCTCCCCGGACCCTCAAAACCTGCCCCTAATTCCCCACCTTTTTGTTTCGGGTTTTTGCCTTTAGTTGTACCCCACACCCTCCACATTCCACCCACATGTGTCACTTTTCCTTTTTCTCTTATTATCTTTAATTTGTCACTTGCTCTAAGTACCTAACACTATAACACCTTGTCTTCTAAACATTGCAATAAGATCGCATATCAACCTTACCATAAGCTCTCTCATTTATACCAACCCTTTGGCTGTGTCCAATATCAGAACAAACTTTCAGTTAAATCCAAGATTGCTAGAAGTGTATTGATGGAGAGCACGGATTCGTCCTCCGGCTCGCCACACCCGCAGTTACCACCCGGATTCCGGTTCCACCCAACGGATGAAGAGCTGGTGGTCCATTACCTGAAGAAGAAGGCTGCGTCAGCTCCTCTTCCAGTTACAATCATCGCTGAAGTTGATTTATACAAGTACGATCCATGGGAGTTACCAAGTACGTAACCAAAATCGTAGCTTCAGTCAAATTTTTGTATTAAATAATTAGCAGGATCACAAGGGCATACTCTTAACAGTCCTAATTAAAAGTTTTAATTCTGGTACCGATATGAATTTTATGGATAGGGATTTTGACTAACTATGTAGGTAAGGCGAGTTTTGGAGAGCAAGAATGGTACTTTTTCAGTCCTAGAGATAGGAAATACCCCAACGGAGCAAGGCCAAATCGAGCTGCAACTTCAGGGTATTGGAAAGCTACGGGTACCGATAGGCCTATATTAGCTTCGAATGGAGGTCAAAAGGTCGGCGTTAAAAAGGCACTGGTTTTCTATGGTGGCAAGCCACCCAAAGGAATTAAAACCAATTGGATTATGCATGAATATAGACTGGTTGATAACAACAATTCAAATTCAAAGCCGACTGGTTCAGCTAACAGGAAAGGCTCTTTAAGGGTACGCATGTTTAATTAATTAATTTATTACCATCTCGTAAATGTTTGCTGGTTGTCATAATTGTATGGTTGTGATATGGGGTGGTTCTTGTTTCTCTTTTACAGCTTGACGATTGGGTTCTCTGCCGAATTTACGAGAAGAACAACTCGCAAAGACGGGTAGATAGGGAAATGGAGAACTCAGTGGAGGCAATGCACCAGAGGCAAAATCCAAGAATCCCTGCAACTTATTTTTCAGTGCTTCAGAACGAAGAGAATTACTTCCTTCAAAATGATTCCATTTCTCAATTACCCTCCTCAAGCTCAAAGCCTAACGTATCAGTGGCCTCAATCTCTACCACAACAAACCTGCCGTCGAAGCCCACGCAGCTTCTATCTCATCAGTACTGGAACGGAGCTTCAGGATCATCATTTGGAGCATCTTCAGGGAAGCGTTTTCATACTCATCTTAATACCTACGGCACTGAGGAAAACACTTCCTTTGTTTCTTTGCTTAATCAACTTCCACACGGTAAAACAGTACCATTCCATCCAACTGCACTTCTTGGCTCTCTTGGCGATGGAGTTAGACAACAACTTCAATTTCCCAGTATAAATTGGGACTCGTGATTTTGTTAATACTAGGTACCAATAGAATATTTACATCTTTATTATGTATTGCAAGCAGCTAAATGATTAAGAAACTCCTCAAGATCGCATTCTTCCAAGTTCTTTACGTATCGGTGAGAAAGAAGTTTGAATCATTAAAAAAGGGAAAAGGAAAAAAAAAAAGTGGAATCGTTACCATTAGAAGACTGAATTTCTTGGACTGTACGTAAACTTATATATATATATATATATATATATATATGTATGTATGTATGTATACAAACAAAAGTAGACTTCACTATGTTAGTAAGCTCGGGTTGAGTTTAATTATTTTATTTCAAAATTGTAAAAATCATATTTGACTTAATTTAAGTACAATTTAATTAATTTCAAATATAAATTGAATTTATCATTAAATTTTAAAATTTAATGTCATCTCACAACCCTACATCTTTTCTAATTTATATTAATTTTATACAAAGTAAATAAAATATTTAATTATTTAGTAGATAAAAATTTACTTACAAAGTTATTTTTAAATAAAAATAAAAATTCTTAAAATGGTATATAGAAAATAATAATCATAATTCATGAAAAGGTTATATATTATCTAAATAAATATAAAAACTTATATGATTGATAAGATCTAAGTAAGTTTACGTCAATATTATATTCGTAGAGGATAATTATAAGTTAAGATAATTATAATTTTTTAAAAAAAAGTTGAATAAACATAATTCTCCGTACATTGGCAATCATCTCTCTCTCAAAGTCTTGTGACTTTTAAGGTACAATTTAAGCCACGTGTTTGTCATTTGACGCCACGTGTTTCCACAAGATCCACTGTGTCTTGACTTATCTTCGATGTTTCCAGATAACTACAATTCCTTTCAGCTGCTTCCCTCAGGATGACAGGTGGTCGGGCGGGCATGGGTCTATGACTTCAACTCCTTTAGCTGCTTCCATTCAACTAATTAAAATTAAAAATTTTAATTGATTAAAATTTTTTGAGATTTTATAATAAATAAATATATAAAATTTTACATATATTGAAAATAAATAAGATGAAATCAAATACCGACATAATTATAGAAAATAAATAAAAATATAAATGAAGTAATCAATTCAATTAATTATAATTACGAATTTTAATTGATTATGAAAATTTAAGATTTTATAATAAATAAATATATAAAAACTTATATACTTTGATAAATGAATAAGATAAAAGTTGTACTATAATTATATTCTTTTTCTATTGATTT
>JANKYE010712557.1:0-10234 GCA_032467995.1 Erythroxylum dillonii | reverse complement strand
TTTAGATATTTAATTTTACAAAAATTAACTTTATAACTTTAATAAAAAACATAAAATATATAATAATAATAATAATAATAATAATAATAATAATAATAATAATAATAATAATAATAATAATTCATGACTCTTTAATAATTACAATTTACAACAAGAGTTCGTTTCGAGGAAACAATAAACTAGAAGTGAAACCTGAAATAAAATATTTACAATTATATTTATATTGCATATATAGAATTTAACATATATATTAAATATAAGTGAAATTAAAAGAAGAAGAGAAATAAAAACCTAAAACCTCATTCAATCGAATTCTCGCTTAAATCGAATTAACTTCAATTCTCATTTTGTACAAAATCTTCATTATTGAGAGGAGCCTTACCATCATTATCATTCAAATTTATTGTATCATGTCTTCCAAGTCACTCTCATCTATTAAACCTGGTTCTTCACAAACCCAATCTAACAGAAGATCGACATGATCAAGGCAAATTGGATCTATAAAACTACTTATTCTATTAAGAGTCCTACTAAATAGTAAAATTAAATTATTAAAAAATTACAATAAATTATATCCAACTTAATAATGATAGTGACATATCCTTCCTGAAGCTTTAAATTGTATCAAACAAAGACCATATCATTCAATCTTTTGTGTTTCAATCTATTACTTTTCTTGAAATAGATGAATTCAAATGTGTTCCAATTCCTTTCACACCTTGTTACACTCTTACATTGGCTTAGAATTTGAATTGCAAACTTTTGTAATTCTGGAACACCACTTTGGAATTGATTCTATCAAGCAACTATAAGACAATAAAAATAACATTATAAACAAAATAAAATGATGATTAATTTTCAACAAATAACATAAGTGGAAAAAATATATCTGGATTAAGTTTTTTTTTTTTGGCGAATAGCAATTGGCATTCCAAGATCACTAAAAGCATCCTTATAAATTTCCACTTGTAAGTTTAGGTGATCTTGCATCATCTCATGGGCAAAAATTGTTGTAATAGTTAATAGCATTCTCGTATTATCTTCAACTTTCTTTGTAAAATTGGTTTGAAATAAGCATTAGGATTTAAAAATGTCATAGTTGAAAACAACAAAGAGTAAAGTTATCTTCCCCATCTCTCATTGATGACTACATGATAAGGTGAGTACAAAGAAGGCCTATTTGTCATATTGGCTGTAACGCCGAACTCTTTGAGCCTTTTTTATTATTCTATACTTGGAGATGCTACTGTATACTAATACATACATGATTGTATATGAGTTCAAAGAAGTATTTAAGTCCTTCGGGTATATATGTTAATAATTTATGATGTTATATGCTCTTACATGAATTCAGAGTTTATCGGTATGTGAAATCTTGGAGATTTCCGACATATAAGCTTTTAAGTGTGTAAAACTGAGTCCATTGGATGGATATGACCATGGTGGTTGAATTAAATGTGTTCTAATGCCTTAGAGGTGATTAGACATGATTTATAGACTTACTAGACACTTAGAAAGCTTAATTGGAAAGATTGATGTATATGAAATCTTATTTGCCAATTGTTAAAAGTCAAAGGACTTAAACGTAATTTTTCATTTCATATATAATCATTTATGTATCAGTATATAGTAGCATCTCCAAGTATAGCATAATGAAAAAAGGCTCAGAGAGTTCGGCATTATAAGTTGACGCATCTTCCCTGGTGGGGGAAGAATAAAACTGTGAGGGGCTTGGAGCCCAAAGCAGACAATATCTGTGAATAGCTGGTTTGGGATGTTACAAATGGTATTGTATTAGAGCCGATACCTGAACCGTTGTACTAGCTAGGCTAGGCCCTAAGGGGGGTTGAGAGTGTGAGATCCCACATCGGTAGGAAAGGAGAAAGAAGTATGGTATCGTATCATTGAATGTGAAATGCCGAAATGAATATAAATTGTGTGAATAACTGAATATTAATTGCCAGACTTAGACCTGATGAAATTGATATACATGTGATAGGATCATACATGAATGAAAGGTAATGATATATGGCATATGAAATGATGCATCATATTGAAATGCATGATCAGATAACAGAGTTGTGACTGGAGTGACCAACGTAAAAAAGAGATTAAAGCTCATAAATATGCCCAAAGAGGCACATCATCAGTTATCAATGAGCCCGGTTATCCACAATGGGTATAGGATAGTATATAAAATGATCCCGGTATCCACAATAGGTACAAGACAGTATATGAAATAAGCCCAGTATCCATAACGGATGCGGGACAGTAAAGAGACACTCGGTCATAACAAAGTAAGAATGAATGGAGACACATGTGTATCTGCATATACATTCTTATATGTATCATATATTTGAATTGAAATGACTTACTGAATTGATTGAAATATAGTTGAAGAATAAATGAGGATGTGTTGTGATATGAAATGTTAGCTTATCTGATATGCTTATGAAAATATGATTATCTAGATATACTTGATAAGTGTGACAAAATGTGATCTGATAATCAGTATTGAATGTTGTAAAATACTTGTTGGATTGGGATATGATTTGCCTTTCTGTTTCTGACTTGAGTGAAAACATCAATGATGGTTCACTCATTGAGCTAGCAAACTCATCAAAATTGCAACATTGATTTTTAGGTTCAGAGGAGATCTAGCTAGTCTAGTTGAAGTAGCTTTTGTATTTAGATATGAATCAATCGGGATCAGTTGTATCTACAATTTTCATTAGTTATTTTATATCAAAGAATTGTATCTCTTAACAGTTGTACAATGTATATGTAAATTTTAGAAGTGTAATGTCATTTGAGACTTTATATATTTGTGAATAAAAATGTAACAAAATGATTATTGGAATATTTTATGATATGTGCGATGGATTAAAATGTGAAATGAATTGATTTAACCGTCTTAACGTGTCATTCTCATAGAGTATGTTCTCAAACATCCTTCGATATGTCAGACATGTACTCTATGGGAGTGGTATGTTACATTTTGGTATCAGAGCCTAGGTTTAGCATCTTACAAGGGCATTTTTCATAGTATATGTCAAGTTACATGCATCTTAAACATGTCATACACTGTCATTTCTGAGTAATGTTCAATTAGGCATGCAGTGGTAACTAATCCCTAGTCTTAGTTGCATTTAAATAAGTTACACGTGTGAACATTTGTTAAAAGTCTGAACTATTAGAAATAATGAGCTGAATGATGATCTATCATAGTATGAGAAAATGAAAGTTTGTTGATATCCTAATATAGGAGTACTACATGGTTCGATATGTTGGACATGTTATTCTCTTATGAACGTCATTAAGAAATTCACAGTATTTTAAAACTCAAAATTTCCTCATTTTATTTCATTTAGTAAAACCGAAGGTTTACAATATGTCTTTCAACATTTCCTACATGTACATCATCATAGCCTAATACAAAAGTGTTACATAAAAGAGGAAATACACAAAATCTATCTGATCTGTCCAAAACCTAGCTGAATGACCTTTGAGTCATAACTTCTCTTCCTAAATCACAAGTCTACACTGCTTGTGATGTCTCTTAGTAAGTAAAGTCATCCCTCGATCCTGAAAAGTCAACATTGCAATTTTAATGAATTTTGCTAACTCAATGAGGTAACCATCGTCGATGGTTCACCCAATTCATACAACACATCATACATATACATACAGTTCACAAACTTGCATAAATGATCACATATTACATTCTCACTTAAGAACAAGCAATTTGCCATGTCAATCAATCAAACGTACCTAATAAAATGTATATGAAATGCTCATGAGACGCTTTGCCAATTATTACATTTTTGTAACTGAGTGCCTAATTGTCCTATATCCATTGTGGATACCGGGCTCGTTTATATTGTTCCTTATCTGTTGGGGATACAGGGCTCATTTTACATAGTAAGCCTTTGGCTCTTAATCACATTTGGAGCTTTAAGCTCGTTTTCGGTGGCTACTCAAGTCACAACTCTTATTATCTAATCATGCATTCATATATAGAATGCATCTCTCTTGATTAAATCATGTCATGAAACATTTAGTTTGTCACATTCACATATAAGTAGAACTTTAATATCTCATTCATATATCACAATCATCGGACTTTCATTGTCTGGAATCAACACAATCAATTCACATTCATTCAATAATTCAAACATAATGTAAGCAAATAATTAATTGAGTGAGACCGTTTAGGTTACTTACAAGTCGCTCCCGAAGCTAATGCCTGGAAGTTCAGGCAATATCTGGAGGTTGACATTCCAGTTACTCCTCAATAACAAGCAATATACACATATCACAATTTGCACAATTATAAATGTTTAATAATGCACATGTATGCAATGAAATATGTACAATGCGTGTTCATGACAATCCCGAGTATTTTTCCATTATCCTCGTCACATAATCCATTATATCTTGAAACTCACCTAAGTATAATTTATGCTTAGGTTTATACCTCAGCAAAACCACTGCAATCACAATTCATAACTCATTGAATCATTTTCAAATTTTTCTAAAAAATGAATTTCGGGTTTACCATTCTTATACTAAAATAGTACACTATACTTAATTTCCATCTAGAAATTGAAAGTCTTAGAGACTGTATCAAAATTTGAATTCTTCATGTAATTTGTAGCCTTATTTCCTTAGTTGACATCTTAGTAATGTGTAAACTACATGTGTGTATTGCATGATTAAAGAAGCATAAGTAGATCGTAAGCATCTAGACATTATCGGATCTTCGAGGCAATAACTTATTTGGAGGGTTTTGTTGGACCAATGGAGGTTGACAAATTAAATCCTTCTATGTTTTGATAATAATAAAACTTAAAGAATTGGTTAAGAAATAATTTCAGGAATTTGGATTAAAATGGTGGTACACTCGTCGAATAATGATCAGATGAAATTTAAATCAAGATTACAATAATGAGTATCAAAGAGAAGATAATGTATGAAGAATCCAAGTCAGCATCTCAACAAACAAAGATTGAAGATTGTGTCAAATCTGTCAGTTGGAGCCAGTACTAGTCAACCATCAAGTTGCAAGTTGACTATTAACATTCAAATCTGTTAATTGGAGCTTGGGACAAGTCGACCAGCATGTTGCAAGTCGACTATTGACAACAGACCTATCAGTTGGTTAAATGGACTAGTCGACTATCATTATATTAGTCGACTATTCGAAGAGCGAAGCAGAAAGGTTTATGAAAAACGTTAGTACTAGTATACTAATTCTTGAAGACAAGTTGACTATAATGTACTAGTCGACTATTACACATCGACTAGTCAACTATCAGTTGTAGCTAAACATAATTTGACAGTGTCAATTGATTTCAAATAGGAGAAAATCTTCACACAACGGCTAGGAGCATTCTACATCGGCTAGGAGAGTTCTACAACGTCTAAAAACGTCTTGAAGCCTAAAAATAAAGGACGAAACTTCAGAGAATTTATTACACAAGTACAAAGCGAAGCATACTTATCATAGTTCAAATTTCTCTTCACATCGCTCTCAATTTGCTCTTAGCATATTCTAATTGTATTCAGTTGTACAGAGCTTTACTACTTCATTTCTATCATTGTTATTATTGTGAGCTGAGTGATTAGAGGAAAATCACTTAGGAGGTAAGATTTGTGTTGAAAAATAAATCATTTTTAAGGTGTAGCTTGAGCCGGAAGTCAAGTGAAGTTGGAAGAGTTCACACTGAACTAAAAAGTGTGTAGTAAAGAGCTTTGACAAAATCCTAAGTGGGAGCTTAGGTAGACAATGTAGGTCTTAAGCACCGAACCTCTATAAACACTGTGTTTGCCTCTCTTCTCTACTCTTTTACATTTCAATTTGCTTGTTTGTTTAGTGTGTTTTAATTCTCTGTTTTGTAACACTTTGCGAAAAGATTAAAAGATCTATTCAACCTCCTTCTAGATCGTTTTCAATATTGTCAGTTAACCTAGATGTGTAACTCAATTATATGTGCTTTTGTATGATCTGTATGTTGAAAATGAAATATGTGAACAATTGGATGTGAAATGTCAGAATAAATATGAAATGTACGAGTAATTGATTGTGAAATGCCAGAATGAATATGAACTATGTGAATAATTGAATATGAATTGCCGGACTTAGATTCAATGAAATTGACACATATGATAGGATCACACAGGAATGAAAGGTAATGAAATATGGCATATGAAATGATGCATCGCATTGAAATGCATGATCAGATAAAGGAGTTGTGACTAGAGTGACCAACGTGAAAAGACCTTAAAGCTTATAAATATGCCCAAAGAGCCACAGGCTCAGTTATCAATGAGCTCGATATCCACAATGGGTATAGGACAGTATATAAAATGAGTCTGGTATCTACAATGGATACGGGATAGTAAAGAGGCGTTCGGTCACAAGAAAATTATAATGAATGGAGACACATGTACATCTACATATACATTATTATATGTATCATAAATTTGAATTGAAATGAATTACTGAATTGATTGAAATATAGTTGAAGAATAAATGAGGATGTATTGTGATATGAAATGTTAGCTTTTCTGATATGTTTATGAAATATGATTATCTGGATGTACTTGATAGAGTGTGACAAAATGTGATGCAATAATTAGTATTGAATGTTATGGAATACTTGTTGGATTAGGATAAGATTTGCCTCTATGTTTCTGACTTGAGTAAAAACATCAATAATGGTTTACTTACTGAGTTCGCAAACTCATCAAAATTGTAACGTTGATTTTTAGGTTCAAAAGGGATCTAACTTGTCTTGATGAAGTAGCTTCTGCATTTAGATATGGGTCTGAGTCAAGATCAGTTGTACTTGCAAATGTCATTAGTTATTTTGTATCAAAGTATTGTATCTCTTAACTATTGTACAATGTACATATGAATTTTAGAAGTGTAATGTCATTTGAGACTTTATATGTTTGTGAATAAAAATACAACAAAATGATTATTGGAATATTTTATGATATTCGCAATGGATTAAAATGTGAAATGAATTTATTTAACCATCTTAATATGCCATTCTCGTAGAATATGTTCTCGCACATCCTTTGATATGTCGGGCATATGTTATATGGGAGTGGTATGTTATACTTGTTAATATTCCAAAGTTGTAAGGAACCCTCCAAAAGCCCCCTAAAAGGCATTAAGCTTGAATATTTTATATTTAACTATTAAAATGTTGTCATTTTAAGAGGTTAAACTAAAACAATACCATTTTGAGAAAGGAGTTTAACCGGACTTTGGACTAGGCCCCTAGATATGATTATAGTTCAGAAAACATTCAACATGAATTTAATCAAAATGTATTGAGCTTAAAATGCCATCATTAGCTACCGATGGTCTAATTTTTGTATTGGCGTTAATGTGAATTTATGTCATCTTTTAAACTATGCTTCATTAGGCAGATTGTTCAAATTTGAAAACACGAGGTAATATAACTCTTAGTCCTGCTTTGAAAAGATTTTAAATTAAGTAAAATGGTAATTTATGAATCATTTAACTCACAAGATTTAACCAACTATCTTACACTAGGACCCTAAGACGCAATTGATGAAGATGAAATTTGTTTGTTAATTGCCATGTTAATTGATGCCGAAATTTTTTAAATTTTTTATAAAAAAGTTTGATTAAACCATCATTAAGGTTAATGAAGAAGATCAAAAGCAATATAACTTAAATTGGTCATCAAACTTCAAACTTGTTGCATTAGTTTTCTTATCCGTATCATAATGTGAATTGTTGTGTTGTTCATTTATACTTAAGCTTCAGTTTGAACAGGTTCTAGCTCATAGAATAATTTGAAAATAAATTATACTATGCCTTTGGTGGAAATTTTCCCAACTCAAAAGCTTAAGCATTAAATTAATAAAAATGAGCCTTAACTATTTGTTTTTATCTTGATATGCGATTGTGCTATTCAATAAAAATGGATTTACAGAGAAATAGGCAATAAGTTAATTAAGATGGACTATGAAAAGGCACTGATAATCAATAAAAGTTGAAAGCCAGATCCAATTTTTCAATCTGAATATTAGTAAAACCAATTAAAAAAACTAAGTTAGTTTCGAGCCTATGGGCTCATTTCGACTTATTAATCTCTTTATTTTTAAAAAGTCTTAACTCTTTGGCCATAAGACTTAAATAATTTTCTTTTCCTGTCATCCACCCTTTTAGGTCTAAAAGCTCAATTCAAGACCAATGTGCTTATGAGTTTCTTTAGTCTCTCAATTCAGTTTGAGTTTTCTATAATTAAGTGTCTTTTCATTTTAGCCCATTAAGACCTTTCTATTATTTTAATCAGTTCTATTTTAAAAAGTTTATTATTAAATCTTTCACTTCAGATAATTATAGTTTTGATAAAAACAAATTTTATTAATCACATTTTATTTTTTCTGAATCACCTTATTTTATTTTATTTCATATCCCCTTCAAAATCTTTTTTTGAAATCCCTTTTATATACATTCTCATCATATTGACTTGAATTAATTAAAATTCATAAATTGATCAAATCTACATCCTTTCTTTTATAATTAAAGGTTTAAAAAACTAAAGAAAATGCTTTGTAGAGAACTTAAATGCATAGTTAGCCATGAAAAACAAAGCTTCTTGTAGCTTGATAACTAGAGTAATACAGGTCCCTTGTATCTGATTCTTGGTATTTTTCATCTTAGATATATGATGAAACTCAGTGCTTAAAGTAAAGGAGATGATAAAAGATGATGAGTGGCACATCAGGTATAGAGGTTTTGAATGCCTTCAAGAAGCTATTCCTAATTACAATCTACGAGACAATATGAAGGACAAAACAATATGCACCAAACATTCCTCAGGTATTTTCACCGACAAATTAGCTTTTGAATTATTCAAACAAACCACTCCTAAGGTTGCATGATTTGATTTAGTTTAAGGGAATAATCCGAGAAAAGCTTTTATCAAGCAGCTAACCATTAGAAGTAGGCTAATCACACTAAATAAGGTGAAAACTAGATCAACTATTAGTCCTCGTTATAACCTATGTAGTCTTGAAGTGGAAACGAAGGACCATCTATTCTTTCAATGTGCATATACCAAAGAACTCTAGACTAGAATACAGGTGGCTTCTAACTTCCTTATAGAGAATAAGTTTAGGAAAATATCATATCTAAGGTCTCCAATGCTTCACTTCCAAGGGACAATCACATTCTTTTAAAACTAGCATTATGTACGGGAGTTTATAAGGTCTATAAAGAACGGAACCAGAGAACTTTAGGTTTAAGCTAATAAATTTGAATACTTTCAACTTTAATTTTTTGTCCATGATAAAAGAGGACTTCCTAATCGAATTCGAAGAATCCAAAATCTTAAGGACTATGGTTGTTCATATTGACTACATAGTTTCGGTGGTGTATGTTTATATTGACTTCCTTGTAAAATGGTTAAGTTGGAGTGATAAGTTTTGATTTGATATTGACTGTTGTGGGCATACCATCTCTATGGAATGATGTCTAGTAAGAGTTTATGAAAATACTTTACAAGGAATTACGCTTAAGTATTATAGTATTTCACAAGAGTTGAGTTCCAGAAACGGGATCTAACAAGTCCCCATTGTAACCTATGTAGTCTAGAGTTCTATGTAGCCTTAGTATTGTAACTGTTTTGAATTTATTAGCTACCAATGAGGTCATTTTCTTATATGTCCTCTTAGTTGTTTATATATAGGGCTAGCTTGCTTTCTCGGTCCATCTTAACCAATTATATTTAAACCAAAGGAATCTCATTAAAAAGCAGCTACATATCTTCTGGGGTACCTCAAAGGGTATTCTTTTAAAGGCCTCTTCTTTCCATCCACCAATGTAGACTCTCTTTTGCATATTTCTTAAAAAGGGCATTAATGCTATAAAAAAACAAGAACCAAAAGATTATTTATGAATTTTCTGTTGAGGCTAAATGTAGAAATAAGGTCACCACTGATTGAGAGATACTTTTAGGTCTCATATCTATTTAAAGGATTTTGGTACTTTTTTACAACTCCCATTTTCTTTGGACTGTGACAATTAGTTTGTTATTCATACTTTTGGCAATATGAATATATGTTCAATTGTTAATATTAATATAGTTAAAATTTTATTACTAAAAATAATTAAATATTAAATAAAATTTAGTGACAAATTATTTTATGAATTAATTAAGTAAATAATTCTATTTTAATATCTTAT
>JANKYE010712470.1:0-10240 GCA_032467995.1 Erythroxylum dillonii | reverse complement strand
TATCCTCAAAACATCCTTGCAATTTGCTCAAATTGACATTACCTAATTTCTCATTTAATCTCACTTAATAAATCAAAATTTCAAGGAAGAGTTCGGGGTCCAACATCTCTAGTTTAGTTAGAAATAAGAATAAACTCATTTGGAGCTCTACAGATTAATATATCGTCAAAATACTGAAGTATGTTCAGTAAAATATCCAACTCATACTCTTTTAATCGATCCTCTCACTTTGATTCAATCAATCTTTTCTACTTTATTTTAAATTCAAGAATTCTCCTATTCTATATACATGAAGAATCGCCAACAATTCCTCATTTAACAGTTCTAGCTTCCAAGAAAAGTTCGGGGTTTAACACTTTCATCCCCTACGATCATCAACTTTCATGGAGGAATTGGTTGGGTCTTTTAGTGAGAATGAAGGAGAGGGCAAGGTGGACGAGTAGCATGAAAGATGAGATTTAAAGGGTTAAAACTCATGAAGAAGAGAGGGAGAAGAGAGGCTACGAAAATGATGGAGAAAACCAAATAAAACACCAATGGTTTTTCAAGAGACAGAGCATCGTGAATGACAAAACCAAAAAAGGGAAGGGGGAGGGGGAAGGCTTTTAATTAAAAGAGTAGTGAGCTTAAGGCATTGTTTGGCAAGTGATGTTTATCACTTGTCACATGTTCACTCCTAAAGCATTTGATTGGTTCTTTCATTTAACTAGTCCCATCAATTTCAATTCCTACTCCAATTGTTCCCCCAAAATTTCAATGGCACTAATTAATAAATCCAAAAATCATTTATCTAAATTTCCATTGTCATTTGACAGTAAATTTTACTACCAGTTAACAATTGTCTTGTCATTTGACATTTTTCCTAGTCCAGAAATTACCCCAAATTTTCTAGAAATTTTTTTCCAAAATTCTCAAAAAATTCTAAATCAATAATTACACTCTCCAAGACAATTTTCAATACCAATAAACCACAATTCTCAATAACAATCACATTTATTAACAAATATACTCGGAATGTCAATAAATGCATATACAATTATTGTTATGTGTAAAAATTCACTATTCACGTGCATGTGCACCTTATGTAATGCATGAGCATGAGATGTGTTTTCCTAATTTCTCTAATTGATCTCACATGTACCAAATTTTTAGGGTTCTAACTCTTTGTATGGAAACGAGATGTTACAACCAAGCTGCTATAGCAATCTCACACAATCCTGTATTTCATAGAAAAACAAAGCACTTTAACTTCAAGCTATTCTTTTTTAGGGAAGTGCAAAAAAATGGATATACAACTCTAAGTTATTGCAAGTCAGAAGATCAATTGGCAGAATTATTTACTAAACCATTGCCATCCAACAAATTTGAGTTATTAAGAGAAAGAATTGGTGTTTGCAGTCTCTAAAGCAAGGAGGAGTGTTAGAAGTTATACTTAGGACTGCCACCCGCATTTTATGTTTTATTTAGCTGCTTTGAATGTTTCAAAACATTATCTCCTAGTTTTTAGGATGTAGTTAGCCAGCACGTTATTTCTAGTTTGTTAAGTTGTAGCTGATTTATAACCTTTATCAATTGTGTTTATAATATGAGAGTTTGTGCTTTTCTTCTACTTTGATTCTCTAAAAATTAACAGATTGTTTGATCAATATGTGCAAGGATAAAAACTTTCAGATAGTAAGGTCTTAACTAATTTCAAACACCCATCTGTGGAGGCTAGTGACTACAAACCAAAGAGATATGATGGTGGAGAAGAGCATATGCCTTGTGCATCAGCATCAGAGCCCATGGATGAAATTTCAAGCATTTCTAGTTCCATAGATTCACAGCTTGAGCATTTCATTAGGCAGCCATGCAAAGGCTGAGAAGATGTTGATGATTGTATGATGGATTCTTCTGGGATGCTTAATACTCAGTTGGACTCATCAATGTCGGAGTCCCATCGTGAAGAATTGCAAGTCAGTGATAAAGATAGGAAAGATAAAATGGTCAGATAATTGGGAATGTCAATGATAAACAGTTGCACTGCCGAGAGCTTGCTTGAGCCTATGAACTTACCTTCTGTTCTAGTTGCTGAATCTAAATTTAATGGTGATCTCATGGCAGAATTGCAAGTTGTACTAGACAAAAAATCAAATCAATTAAGTGACACCAGAAACAAACTGAGAGCTGCTATGGAGGAGATTGCTATTCTCAATAGGGAGCGGTGACGCACGATAGTCACTCTATTGAGATTTTTCTTTTACGAAAGTCTTAAATAAAGTTTTCTGAGAATGTCTTTAGCACGAGTGTGTAACAATGAGACTGTGTATTCAGTTTTTTGCATTTTTTGATGTAACATTGTCACATACCATATGCCCATAAAGAATGTGAGGATAACATAAAGAAGTGTCCCTTGCGTTTGCAGACTTTTTGAGTGTTGATGAGGATGTAGTCACCACAGTGGCCTTGCGAGTCAGTATTTTGAATTGTTCTACTTACATGTTAGGGGATGTCCCTGGTCTTATGCTTGGTTATTCTGCCCATAGGTGTTGGCCTTACATGAGATTTTAAGATGTGCATAAAGACATTGGATAGAGGAAAGTCATTGCTAGAATGATTTATTCATCCACAGGTGGTAGTGTGATGAGAGTTGATGATTTGTACTCTGATCGCTTTTATATGTGGAGGTCTAATTGCATATATTATGTATTCAGCCTACAGGTGTTTCATAATATATGTAACTGAATTTTCAGTAAAGATACTATTTAGTGGCTTTAAGTATTGTTGTTGTCCTACATTTGTGCTGATTTAAAGATTATCATCTTGAAGTTACCTTTTCAGTCAACAAAATCAGTGTCACTATTGAAACCGGATAGAGGATGTATTAAATATTATGGAGATAGCTGTGGTTGATATGACTATACGAATGGATAGGCCATCTCCACCTACATCCATAAGCTTGAAAACTCATAAAGCAGCCTATGAAACTTGAGATTGGTCTAACAGATTATATTTGATGACCATTAAAAAATCCATACCTAACCATCTGTTAAGTGGACTTCTGGACACAAACATAGCAAAGGAGTTTCTTGATATGCCTCATAGAGGCACATAGTCTCGCCTGATGTTGAGATAAGTGCCTTGACAAAAGAATTATTCTTCATAAAGTATATAGGAGAAAAGGGGAGTAATTGAGAACATAACAAGAATAATTCATCTTCATAGTAGATTAAAGATGTTGGGACTTCAATGCTTTGATAGCCCATTGCGTTGCTAAGGAGGAGAAAATTAAGTTTGTTACTCCTACAACCCTCGAAGCAGTTTAAGGGAAGACAAAGATGAAGCCCGCTAAGTTCGAAGGTAGAAAGTTCAAATCTTTGCCACATACTGATGTTGGTCAAACCAGTACTGATAAAGGTCCTAGAGACATAAAGAAATCAGTAGTATGAGGTTTAAATGGAAAGACTGTGATCATCAGGTTATTCTTTGGTTTGTCAATTTATGAATCTAATTTGCGATAATCGCATTAGGTACTTGGTGGCTATTTAGTGCAACATCTAATTAAGATGCTTCAGCAATGCAGTAGTTCATATCCAGGATAAAGCCAAATAAAGAGAAGGAGAAACTGATAGTTCACAGCAATAAAAGTGGAAGTAATATTTATAGGAGATGTATGTACTGAACTTTGTTATGAGGCTTATTTGGTTTTTACACGAGATATTTTGTATGTGAACTTTTGATCAATTTTGGACAAAAAAGGTTAACATTTTGCATTTAATACTTATGTTGTACAGTTGTTGGTTAATGTAAAACATAATGATACAAGTTTCTTGTCATATGGTTTATATAAAATGTGTCTTACCCCGAATTAGATAAATGCTTCTTCGTATCTTGCTAAACAAGTTATGAAATGAAGGACCCTGATGAATGAGAAGTCATACATAGTGTGGCATAAAAGTTTAAGCCACATTTTCAGAGCTAGGATTGAGAGATTGATCAAGGAAAGCATCTCTCAATTCTAGATTATGATGATCTGGGAACATGTGCTGACTGTTGCAGGGAAAAATTGACTAATAAGGATATTGAGGTCAACTCATGCTTTTGACTTGTTGAGTCTGATACATAAAGATATCGGTAGACCTTATACGATTGTATTGCGCAATTCTAAATATATTATGACATTTGTTGATGATTATTCTCATTACAATTATGTGTTCTTACTTAAAGACTGAAGGTTGAGAACCAATTAGGAAAATTCATCAAAATAGTCAGATTTGACCATGGAGGAGAATATCATGACAAATATGATGTTTCAAGACTTTAAAATATCAATTTGCCAGATATTTGAAATCAGTTAGAATGGTGACTTAATTCACTATGCCGAGTGGTTCTGAGTAAAATGGTGTGTTGCCGAAAGGCATAACTGAACCCTTAAGGACTTGAAGAAGTCGATGCAGAATAGGACTAATCTACCTAATTATCTAAAAGTTGAAAAACTCATCTTTCCACACATTAGTATATGGGGCTACCCTACTGAGGTAGTATAACCTTTATAAAGAAAGATTGCATGCTCGTTCCGCTCGTTATTATTTAGTAAGATATCTCGACCATTTTAAGGCTACAACTTTTACTGTAGAGAAGGAGAGACCAGAATAGTGAAATCATAAATAGCTAAGTTTTTGAAATACCATGTCTATGGTAATGGTGGGCCCATTAAACCTTCAGATGATAGCCGGGCGGATACTACAGTTATTATGTACCGTTACTCATACAATTAGATCCGGTGGATTTAGGTCTTTGTACCGTTCCTATACAGGAATAGGAACGTATACCTATACACACAGAGGTTCCTGGGGGTACAAGATCTAACATAATTAAGTAAATCCACTAGAGTGAGATGACCTGCTATCTCATCTGATAACATAGTATATCAGGAATACAGGACTATGATATTAGACATGTTACAGATCCAGTTACTTTTACAAAATTTGTTTCTAGACCCAATGCGGATGTGTGTTGAAATGCGATGAATGACAAGATGCAAGCCATAACGTATAGTAAGGTATAGGAGCTAGTTGATTTGCATCAGAATTGCAAACTCGTCAGTTGTAAATGAAGTTGTAAGACCTAAAGGATTTTAGGATAAAGTTCAGCGATTTATAGGCTCACTCAATTGCCTAATAGTTCACTTAAAGAGAAAGGTTGACTTTACATTACCATTTCTCTCGTATCCTCGTAGGATACATTTTAAGTGATTAAGGCAATTGTAGCTCATGATGTGATAGAGTTACATTAGATGGCTATCAAAATCGCTTTCTTGAGTAAAGACCTTTATGAAGTGGCCTATAGGGTACAACTTGTAGGATTTCAGGATCCAGATGGAACTAACATGGTTTGCGCATTATGCAGATCAGTATATGATTTATATCAAACCTCCTAAAGTAATACCTTACAATCGATAAGGTTATGACCTCTTTCAGCTTCATGGAAAATAAAACTGAAAAAGATGCTTATACTATGAGGTCAAAGAGAGCAAAGTTATCTTCCTATTGCTGCATGTGGATGATATTGCCCACGTCAGATTATTTAACCATGTTTTATGAGGTTAAGTAACTTTTGGTCAAGAACTTTGACATGACGGACCTTGGTATAACATCTTCTGTCTTAAGTATTCAGATTCACTAGGACAGATCTCAACATTCATCAGGCCTCTCATAGAATGCATACATTGAGTATATGTTACAAAGGTTTAATACGGTTAACAGTAAACCTGTTGTAGCACATATCTCTCATAGTGATAGATAATCTTTGGTACATTATCCAAAGAATAAAGTAAAGAGAGAGGTTATGAGGAATGTTCTGTATTCTAGTATGGTTGATAGCCTGATGTATGCTCGACTATGTACTAGGTAGGATATTGCATTCACTGTTTGATGGTTTGGCCAATATCTGGCTAATCTAGTTGTAGACCATTGGCATGCAGTTTGGCGAGCTTTGAGATATTAAAAGAAATTAAAGATTATATGTTGACATATAGCATAGTCAACAGACTAAACCTTGTAGGGAATTCAGATTCAAATTAAGTTATATGTCTAGATGATCGAAAGTCAACTTAAGGTTACAATTTTAAGTTTGCAGATGGTATAATGTCGTAGAAGTGTATCAAGTAGACACGGGTAACTTCCTCGACTATGCATGTAGAGTGCATGCTATGAGGCTGCTTCACAAATGGTTTAGCTCAGAAACTTGATTTTTGAGTTGTTTGTGGTTGATTCAGTGGCTAGACTCATTTGGTTGTACTATAGTAATCTTCTTCCCGTGTTGTTTCATAACAACAAAGAATATCACAGGGTCTTAACATTTAAAAGTCAATTATTTGACTATAAAGGTGTTGATACAAAAGGTGACATTAAGTTTTGGAGCATTTAAAGACTGAGGAACTATAAATCCATCCTTTAACTAAAGGACTTTGCCCACTTGTGTTTATGACATAAGTATACAGTATGGGTGTTTTGACGTCCTTAGACACTATTAATTAGTGGATCATTATGTTTGTTCTATGTACATTTGTACATTTTGATGTATTATGATAATATGATGGTTCATGAATAGAGATGATCATCGTTTATTCTCAGTAATACATGTAGTCATACATTGTCATAATACATATAAAAGTCTTCATATTTGTGTCGATCTTAAGCATTTAAAGGTCATTAGGCATATATACAGATTGACCTTATGTCTATGTCATTTAGACACATACAATTCTAGTACAGATATCCATGAAGTTTGACATGACATAGGGGATATAAGTTTTTAATCCTATAAAGGTTCTCTAATGCAGTTTAGCATTCAGTTGGAGAATATAAAGGTTTTCTCTAATGCAGTTTAGCATTTGGTAATAGGAAACAAGTATTCTCTAATGTTGTTTAGCATTTAGAGAGAGAAAATAGAATTTCTCTAATGCAGTTTAGCATATGCGGTTTAGCATAAAGTTAGAGAAATCAAGAACTACAAACGAAGATGATATAATTTAGATCATCAAGGTATCATATTAGTTTGTCACACTCCATTTTCTTATTCATGTTAGTGAGGTAATAGATATACATGATTGTATTAGATCTGTGTCGCATATGACACATGTATTTGATACTTTTCGGCGTCGAAAGCCTTACAGGACATAATGATGGACTTTCGTTATCTTTGGATCAAATGTATTGTTTTTAAACTTAGTCAACTAATTTAGTAGCGTGGCTTAACCGAATTTTTAAACTGTTTTAAGCTAGAGTCAAAACTACAATTAATGCTTATCCAAAAGGGATAATGTTGGACAATTTTGTTCTTTCCCATAAAGTTGGACAACTATTAATTGCATTTTCATTTTTTAATAATCAGTTAAGTTACGTAATTTGATCTAGATAAAGATAATAAAGTGACCCAATAAATGATTTAAATCAATGGGTCAAAGTTTGGGTAAAAAATAGATCCTAATTAGTGTAGACCGGACCTTTATCAACCTTGTGATGAGAAAGCCTAATATAGAAGCTATATAAAGGTTAATATCTTCTGGAATTGCTTATATCAATTGTAAGCATAAGGAATCTCTGACCCGTTAGGAAAGCTTACGTATTAAGAAAACTGTAGAAAGACCTATACCACGTGTCAATAAACACTTTCCACACAAGGTCCCGGGAGATTTGTGATCATTTGGAGCTCAAAATCGGCATCGGAATCAGAGATGGAACTGAAATCAGGATTTCACATTACCTTCATTTTTAATCCTTTCATGTTTAAACCTGGGTATGTAATAAGGTCTGTACTACGTATTACATTCCAATCTTAAGGGATCCTCCACGGCAAACCCAAACCCAAACCCAAACCAGACTGGAGGTCAGTCATCAATGACCTTTGGTCTTGAAGGAGTTTTAGTTGTCATTGTCTCTGATAAACTGAATGGAACAAACTATCGGTAGTGGGCTCAAGCTATAAAAATCACCATTGGAGAACGTAGGAAGCTGAACTTTATCATCGGAGATGAGAACGTTCCAGACCCAACAAACCTACAAGCTGCACGACAGTGGGAGATAGATAACTTCATAGTCTTGTCATGGCTTATCAAGCCATGATACCACCTATCAAACACACCTTTGTTTTTCTGCTAACAACTTGAGAAATCTGGGAAGGAGTGCGACAATCATACTCTGATGGAGAGGATGCATCACAGATCTATGAGATAAAAACAGGGTTGTGGCAAATGAAGTAAGGTGACAAAGAAGTTATAGAGTATTGGGTTGAGATGATAGCATTGTGGCAGGAACTTGATTTTCTGTCGGATGAAGAGTGGAGGTGCAAGGAAGATGATGTGATGTATAACCAAAAAATTGAAAAGTAGAGAGCTTTGAATTTTTCGCTGGCCTCAACAAAAAATTAGATGATGTCTGTGGAAGAATTCTAAAAAGAGTGCCTTTGCCTACAGTTAAAGAAATGCCTTTTGAAGTTAGGAGGGAAGCAGCAAGGAGGAAAATCAGCTAAAAGAGGAACCAAAAGAAGAACAAAATGTATCTCCAGTATCTAATGAAGCATTTGCATTGATGTCACGTAGTGAACCCAGTAAGAAAAGTCATAAAAAGCGGTGTGAGCATTGTAAACAAAGTGGTCACACCAAAGACACACGTTGAGACATTCATAGAAAGCCTTCAGACTAGAAACCAAAAAAAAGGGGAAAATTGAGGCTATCAAATATCTAGTGAAAGAGGAACAGAAAAATCTAAAGATAATCAGAAACAACAAAGTGGTGAACTGAATATTTCATTAGGGAAACTATTGAAAGTGCTAAAGAATCTCCAAAATGACAACAACCAACAAAAGACATGCACAGTTGCTAATGCTACTATGAGAGGTAATATCATAGAAGCTTTTTTATCTTCATGCAGTAGGAAGAGATGGATAGTTGATTTTGGAGCATCAGATCATATGATAGATGATTATAACCTGTTTCACTCATATGTTCCTTGTGCTGGGCACAAAAATGTTAAGGTAGCAAATGGTGATTCCTCTTCAATTGCAAGAAAAGGAGATGTTAAAGTAACAAATTCTATTAAACTAAATTCTGTTCTACTTGTTCCTAATCTAGAATGTAACCTTCTGTCAGTTAGTAAGATGACAAGAGAAGCTAAGTGTAGTGTTCATTTTTTCCCTACTCACTTTGTTATACAGGACTTGTCATCGGGGAAGATGATTGGCAGTGCTAAAGAGGTAGATGAAGTGTATTATTTTGAAGATGAAGAAAGTCAGTCTACTCCTTATAGCTTAGGTAATAGTGTGATTGTTCCTAAGAATAATGACTTATTGTTATGGCATAAGAGGTTAGGTCATCCAAACTTTCAATATATGTCACAGTTGTTTCCAAACATTTCAATAAATAAAGATCTTTTTGTTCAATGTGACACTTGTGAATTTGCTAAGCATCAAAGAAGTTCTTTTCCAAGATCCAAATACAAATCTAAAAAACCTTTTTCACTTATCCATAATGACCTTTGGGGCTCATCTTGTGTTCCTAATAGAAACAATTCAAAATAGTTCGTTACATTTATCGATGACCATACTGTTTGTGTTGGGTGTTTCTTTTGAAAGATAAAACTAAAACCTCTACTGTATTCATCAATTTTTATCAAATGATAAAAAATCAATTCCAAACTAGTATTCAAGTCCTTCGTACTGACAATGATACTGAATATTTTAATCAACATCTTCATATATTCTTTCAAAAACTACAAATTTTGAATTCAAATAGGAAAAATGATACTTTGTACTTAAAATAAGAAGTGTGCGTACCAATAAAGATAATTAAGCAAAGAGATTGTTAGATAAGCATAAATAACAACCTATGATAATAGTCCTCGACAAAATGAGGTTGCTGAAAGGAAAAATAGCTCATGTTTTTATAAATAAACATTGTGTTTTATTTAATTATATTTTAATTTTAAATTATTTATGTTTTATTATATATCAAAATAACAGAAGTTCCTAAACGTAGAGCTTGGAACTGACTAATCTAGGAGCTGGAACAAGAAGTAACGGGTTTGATTTCTCCAACACAACCCCAAGCTTCTCAGAAGTATCTGGCCTCGTACCATCAGGAGATTCCCACAGGAACATATGCACAAGTGTAGCCAACAAGTACGTCACCATCCTTTCGCCTAAACGAAGGCCTGCACAGATTCTCCGACCAGATCCAAATGGAAGATAATGCAGATGTTGT
>JANKYE010712227.1:0-10257 GCA_032467995.1 Erythroxylum dillonii | reverse complement strand
GTTTTAACTTAAAGTTTTATTTTAAATAAAAACCACAACTAAAAACAGAAAAAAAAATGAAAACAAACACCCCCTTAGTTTGTCACTTCACCTAAAATTTTGGATGCGATTGCCTAAGTAAGATGTTGCTTAAGGAATTAGAGAAGAATTAACGTCAGTATACTAGCGTTAGTATTAAAAGTGTCTCAAGCGCTATACTCATGATACCAAATCTGAATACGTGTGAAAATATATTTTCGATTATCTTAACCATCTTACATGAAATCTTAAATTGTAAATACCTTGATTATGATTTTATATTGGATGTGGCAAGAAATTCTTTTGACTTTGTATCATTTTCTTATAGTAATAAAAAATTTACCCTCTGCCCGTAAAGATAGGCTACATTCACTAAATATGTAAATTATGAGTTTTTGTTTAATTAGTTTCTTTTTATATCTTGTTCTTGTGTCACAATAGGTACGTACTTGAGACTAGGTTTCTTTACAAAATTAGAGTTCACTATCAGGATGTCTCTCCATAAATTCAATGTTGAAAAATTCAATAAAACAAGTGATTTCATTTTATAAAAGGTGAATCCGAGGGTGCTTCTTGTCAGCAAGGATGCGCAACAAAGTTGGAAAGTGAAGAAAAACTCAAAGAATTTTGAGGCATTAAAGAAGGAAGAGATTTTGTCAAAGATGAATAACGTTATATTATTGAGTTTGAGAGCAAAGACTTAAGATAGGTGGTTGATAAAACAATTGTTGCATCGTCACGGAAACGATTTAAAGTAAGCATCAGAAGAAATCCTTAACGAATCATTTATATCAAAAATAGCATTTGTATACCTTAAAGATGATAGACAGTACAAAGGTAAAAGATCACACTAATAATCTTAATTGAATCATCTCAGATTTATAAGTTGATGGATTTTAGATTTAAAAGTGAAGATCAAAATTAAGCAATAATCCTTTTGTGTTCATATTAAATTCATATGAATTTTTTAATAGTATAATATATGTTGGAGAGACTATTTATGGTAGTGATATGAAGTTATGTTGACAAAAGAATTAGAGAAAATTTTCTATGATGCATATAAGGTTGGATCAGATTTGGTTCTGGTTGTTAGCAAAGGTAGGAATAAGGATATGGATACTGAAAATAAGAGTAATTCATAATCTAAATTGAATCCCTAAAATTTTTGATGTTTAGACTATAAATCAAAAGGTCATATTAGAAAGGAATGTCCATAGCGGAAGAAGGAAACCAATGGAAAAGCAGGTAGTGTTATTCTGTTGAAAAGATCTAATGAAAAGGATGGAAAGGATAGTAATACTTTGAATGTTATTAATTTTGTTTCTACAAATAGTTGGAAGATAGATATTAGTGCATCTTATCATATGATTTTTCAATTAGGAATGATTCTATTCTTTTAAATAATAGAATGGAATTATCATAATGGACATGATGGAGAGTTTATTTTCAAAGATAGTGGTTCAATACATATCCAAATACATGATAGAATTATTAGAACATTAGATGTCTAGTATGTTCTTTGAGCTTCAAAAAAATGGATTTGTATAGGTATTATTGATAATTAAGGGTAAAAATTTTCTAACGGTGATGGGCAGTTCAAAGTGTTAAAAGGTATCATAATTGTGATAAAAGGAAGATTATAGCATGGACTTTGTATCTTAACAGAAAAACTAGTAATGGGATTGGTGGTTATATCTTAATCTACAAGGCAGAATGATGATAATATAGAGTTATGGTGTAATAGATTGGGTCACATAAGTGAGTATGGACTTGAAATATTAATAAAAAAGATTTTTGGATAGAGTTATAATTGGGACGATGAAATTATATGAGTTTTATGTTCTAGGCAAGCAATTAGGGTTAAATTCAATTCCAATAAGCACACTTTCACAAGCTTTCCTAATTATATTAATTCAAATTATAGATTCTTGCTCTAATTCAATCCAAAGGAGGATGTAATTACTTTGTTACTTTTATTGATGATTATTCTAAAATATTTGGGCGTATTTTCTAAAATCGAAGGATGAATGATTTGGAAAGTTTAAAAGTGGAAGACTATAGTTGAAAAACATATCAAAAATAGGTCAAGATACTTATAATAGGTAATAGGTTGGAATATTTTAATAAAACATTTGATGAGTTACGCAAGATGGAAGCTATAGTGAGGCACCACACTATACGTTATACACCACAAGTAGAGTTATAAAATGAATGAATCAAATACTAACACATTGTGCTTAATGTATGCAATTAAATGTTAGACTTTCAAAACAATTTTAGGCTAAGGTGCGTTTAATATTGCTACTTATCTAAATCTACTATAATAATTTTTAAGACTCCTCATGAATACGATACTCCCTCTAATTATTCTGTTTATGTATGCTTAATTTTCTTACTTATACTCATAGTAATAATGGTAACTAGAGCCTGGGGCAATGAAATGAATATTTTTAAGATATGTTGCTCAAGTTAAAAGGTATAGGTTGTAATATACTGAAAAGGAAAGAAATTCAAATTTTATTAATAGTAGAAATGTTACTTTTGATGAATCTACTATATTATGGCTAAAAAGAGAAGCTCGATGGTCTTGCAAGTAAAAAGGATTAGGGTGTTGACTAGAAGGTTATATTTCAAGCTGAAACCCTAAGTAGAATAGTTATAAATCATCCTATAGATGTGTAAAAAGAACAAACTGCAAAATAGTAGCAAAGAGACTAAAGAGAAAAATTAGAAGAGATGTTAGGTATTTAGCTTGTGTTGATTTGAAACTAACCCTATTGCATATACTTTGGTAGTAGATAATATAGATTACAATGAACCATGGACTTGTAAACAAGAAATAGATAGTAAAAAAGCACTAAAGATTGCCATAAATTAGGAGTTGTATTCTTTCGCACAAAAACAAGACATAAGAACTTGTATCATTACCAATAAATATAAAGTTAGTGGAATGCAAATAGTTCTTTAATAAAAAAAGGTATTCCTAAAGTTAATCTAGCTAAGTTCAAAGTAAGACTAGTGGCATAGTGTTTTTCACAGAAAGAGGGATTTGATTAAGGTGCTCTCACCAGTGGTGAAGCATAAGACGATTCAAGTTCATTTAGTCATGGTAAGTGCATTCGATCTGGATTTAGAGTAACTTGTTGTGAAAACTATATTTTTATATGTGACTCAAGAAGAATATATTTATGTGTCACAATTAGAAGGTTTTCATGACTTTAAGAAGAAGGAAAATGTGTGTTTGTTGGGGAAATCTGTATATGGCTTGAAACAATTACAAAAGAAATTATGCAAGAGGTTTGATGCATTTATACTTTTTGAAGATATTGTCCTTATTTATTTTGATAAATAAGTTTAATTTAAGAAGGTATCAGATGATTAATAGATCTATTTATGGTTATACATTAATGACATATTAATTATATCTAATAATAACATTGAGATTAATGATATGAAGACCTTATTAAGTAGCAAGTTTGAGATGAAAGATTTAGATGCATGTAAAAAAAATGGGCATGGGGATTTAGAAGGAAAAAAGAGTAGGCATATTGTACTTTTCCTAATAAAAGTATATTGAAAAGGGGCTACATTTTTTTTTGAATAGGTCGGTCAAAGCTCATTTGAACTCCCTTGGAAGCAATAAAATTATATTGAAATTTTGTTATAATTTTTTTCAAATGGATCGGTCAAAACTAATTTCCACTCCCTTAGCAACACATTTTAAACATAATGCTAGTGTATTACCTAGTTCAGACATAGTGAAAGATTACATGAAGCAAGTTACTCTAGTCTAGTTGAGATTTTGATGGATTCCATTATATGCATAAGAATAAATTTAGCACATGATGTTAAGTAGTTATGTGAGTAATCCTAGTAAAACTCAATAGGAAGCTTTTAGGTGGATTATGCGATATTTGAAAGGTAAGAGTGATGTTTGCTTGATTTATGGTTTTGGTGATTCAATTAGTGATATTGTTAGCTATACTAATTTTAATTATAGTGGATATTTCATAAGAAGGAGATCCTTAATATGTTATATCTTTATCCTATCTAGATATGCAAATAGTTGAAAAGAAAAACTTTAGTTTTACAGTTGTTTTGCCTGTAATAGAAGCTGAATACATGTAATTGATGAAAGTGGTTATATAAGGTATATGGTTGCATGGTCTTGTTGATACTTTAAGTGTGGGTGTGCAAAATTTTGTCATTTAATGTGATAGTCAGAGTGCATTGAGTTTGGATAAAATTCTTGTCTATTTGAGAATGTTAGTTATTATGTACAATTAGTAATTAAGGGTAATAGTGTATTTTTCATATATTAGGTTAAGTGTATAAGTTATTTGTAAATAACCTTTGTAATGTTGTGTTTAACATAAGTGAATAATAAGAATTTTATCGATTACTCCTCAAAATGTTCATGGTATTAGAGCCACTGGCAATTAAAGATCAAGTTTACTCTCTTCTACAGTAGATTAGTTCGGAAGAATAGGGTTTTGTCATACTATTTTTGTGGAAAGTGTGAAGAGGTCGCATTTTTCACCTCTCCTTTTGACACAATCATCACTGAAGTATAGCCTATGGGAAGTTTGGTCGATACTCAAGTTTCTAGCGTCGTCTGACCTCTCGCGTGAGCACACATGCCGCTGTTTCACTCTTGCAACTTCTTCCACTCGTCAGCACATGTAGCGCGTGACACTGCCTCCAGCCACTGCCCTTCATTTTTTGATAACTCTGTTCGCTGGCCCTTTCTAATTCTGACCAACTACAATCTAGTCACTTCTGACGTTGTTTTTTTTACCTCTCGTGAACATATTTTGTTGTTGTTTTAGAGTCTTATTTTTTCCATAGTTCCTTCTTCACTTCTATCGTGCCATTATATCAAACACTAAGGAACCTTCTACGAAGGTAGAGAAACACTATCCAATTAATGATAGTCCCTATTTGTTGATTGGTCCAATTAAACTAGATGGTAGTATCCCGTATTTAGCCTGGTCTAGATCATGTTTGCAATCTATTAAGGCTAGAAAGCTATAGGGATATATTGATGGGAATATTGCTGATCCTACCTATAGTCAATAGGACTCTGATAATTCATTGGTTATATATTGGCTTCTTAATTCTATGCACCCTAAGATCTCCAGACAATATTTGCTACTTGACACTGCAGAGAAGATATGGAAAGCTGTAAAAATCACTTATTCTCATATGGGAATGATGCTCAGATCTTTGAACCCTGGATCAAAATTCATGGAACAAAGCAATTTGAGCTTACTATTTTAGATCATTTTTTTTAACTAGGTAGTTTATAGCAGAAACTGAATTATTATCAAGATTTTCAAGCCAAATGTGTTGATGATGTGGTATTGATTCAAAACATGCTTGAAAAGGAGCGAGTCTATGACTTTTTAGTTGGTTTAAATCCAGAATTTGATCAGTTGAGAGTTTAAGTTATTGGCAAGTCTCTTTGTCCCTCACTTAAGAAGGCACACTCTTTAATCTAGTAGGAAGAGACCAGAAGAAATGTTATGCTTTATACTGCACTAAGCTTAATAGCTCATATTACTCATGAGCAGCCGAAGGATGTTACTTATGATAAAGATCATTTGCATTTCGATTACTGTGGAAAGACAAGACATACAAAAGAGATTGTTGCAAGTTGCATAGGAGACCTACTAGGGGTTGAGGGGGAAAACGAGCTAACTTCACAAGGGCTCAACCAAATTTGCTAGAAACTGAATTTTCATCCGAGGAGTCGGCTTCAGTTGATAGTCTCTCTTCTGATGAATTTCAGCATTTCAGGCATCTCTTGTCACAACTCAACTCTTCCTCCAGTGCTAACTCCAATTTTGTCAAGTTAGGTAACACTTTTGGTCAAATTGACTCATGGATTATTGATTCTAGTGTGAATAGGCATATGACAGGCATTTTTAAAGGTTTTTTTAACTACTCTCCTTGTGTTAAAGGGGATAGTGTCAGGGTGGCTGATGGGTCTCTAACTCCTATTTTTGGGACAAGTTTCATTATTTGTACTCCTAAATTTAAGTTGTCTTCTATTCTTTATGTTCTTCAATTTCTTATCAATCTTTTATCTATCAATGCTATCAACAAAGCTCTAAACTGTAATGTTGAATTTTTTCATTATTATTGTATCTTTCAAGACCTTCAAATAAGGAAGAGGATTGGCAATGGTAGAGAGCGTGATGGTTTATACGTGATGGAAGATAGTCAAGGCCTGACCTTTTTTGGGGAATATCAGGATGTTAACTAGGAAATAATGCAGTGGCATAGGCAGTTAGGGCATCCATCATTTTTTGTTTTAGAAAAACTGTATCCCAGTTTATTTTCTAGAACTTGGTTTGATTCTTTATCTTATAATGCTTGTAAGTATGCTAAGGATACTAAAAACTCTTACCATTCAAGTGATAATAAAGCCATTGTTCCTTTTATGCTTATTCATTATGATGTTTGGGGCCTAGACAGACTACTTCTTTGTCTGAAAATCAATGGTTTATTGCTTTCATTGATTGTTGCACTAGAATGACTTGGATGTATTTAACTAAAGAAAAATTGATGTTTTCTCCTGCTTTCAATCATTTCATAACATGGTTCACACTTAGTTTGATGCTAAGATAAAGGTGTTGCAAACTGATAATGGGACGGAATACATGGATAGTAGGTTTGGTACTTATTTGGAGTCTCATGGGATTGTTCATCAAACTAGTTGTCCTTATACTAATGCTCAAAATAGGGCAGCTAAAAGGAAAAATATACATTTGTTGGAAGTTGGGGCAGCTAAAAGGAAAAATATATATTTGTTGGAAGTTGCTAGATCCCTTATGTTTTTTATGAATGTTCCAAAGCCATACTAGGGGGATGCTATACTAGTGGTAGCCAATCTAAACTCTCCAATTTTGGACTCCTTTAGAAGTATTTATTAGGAAACATTACTATAATATTCCATTAAAGGTTTTTGGGTGTGTATGCTTTGTCCATACTAGGAATGCTAGGAAATTAAACCTAAGGGCCCTGAGATGTGTGCTCATTAGGTATTCTCCTACCCAAAAGGGATATAAGTGCTATCACCTCCCATCTAGGAAGTTTTATGTCAATATAGATGTTACCTTTCGGGAATCTGAACCTTACCTTAGCACTAAACAGTCGCCTCTTTAGGGGAGAGCAGTGAAGACGAAGTAGTGCCTGTGGTACTTCATGATCTTGTGCAGAGGGAGAATGAGGAAATTGATGTTGAGGGGGACACTAATGTTCAGGGGGATAATGTTGTTGGATGTTTACATAGACCTAATTTGTTGAGATACTTAAGGAAGAATAGGTTTGAAGAAACCATCATGCTTCTTACCTTGTAAGAATCCTTGGGTGAGTTATCTTCTGATTCTGATTTAAATTTACCTATTACTCAAAGAAAAATGGTCATGTCGTGTACAAAGCATTCCATTACTAACTTTGTCTCTTATGATTCCTTGTCTCCCTCCTATAGAGCCTTTTCCTTGTCTCTTTCCTCTATGTCTATTCCATAAGATTGAAGGGAAGCTATCATAGATCGAAAACGGAAGGAAGCTATGGTAGCAAAAATGAAAGCTCTTACTAAGAATGAAACCTATGAACTAGTTACTTCTCCAGGCAAGAAGCTAATTGGCTACAATTTGGTGTTTATAATAAAACAAAAAGATGATGGTTCGATTGAAATATTCAAAGCCACATTAGTGGCAAAGGGATTCACTCAGACTTATGGAGTTGATTATCAGGAGACATTTACAACTATTATCAACATGAACACAATCAGAATCGTACTATCGTGTGCAACTAACTTGGATTGGGATTTGCCGCAATTTGATGTGAAAAATGCATTCCTATATGGAGACCTAGAAGAAGAAGTTTATATGGAGATTCCTCCTGGTTTTGTTAATGAGAGAAATCAAGGAAAGGTGTGCAAATTGAAGAAAGCCTTGTATAGGTTGAAACAATCTCCCAGAGCTTGGTTTGACATATTCAACAAAGCCATGATCTCTTTTGGGTATCAACAAAGCAATGCTAATCATACCCTCTTTATGAGACACTACAAGGGTAAGATCACCCTTCTTATTGTTTATGTTGTTGATATAGTGATGACAGGAGATGATAAAGAAGAAATGGCTCGACTAAAGAAGCTCTTAGTTTAAGAGTTTGAGATCAAGGATCTTGGAAAGTTACAATACTTCTTGGGAATTGAAGTTGCAAGATCAACAAAAGGAATCTTCATTCTTATAGGAAATACATTCTGGATCTTTTGGATGAAACCAGTATGTTGGGATGTAAACCAGCAGAATCACCCATTGAAAGTAATGATAAGCTGCAACTAAGAATTCAAGAATCAGATGATAAAGGTAGATATCAGAGATTGGTTGGGAGGCTTATCTATTTTTCTCACACCAGACCGGATATTGCTTATGTAGTTAGCTTGGTGAGTCGGTATATGCATGATCCTAGAGAATCTCATCAACAGGCTGCCTTTCGCATTTTGCAAAATTTAAAGTCAACCCTAAGAAAAGGTCTTCTCTTCTTAGAGCATGGTTATCTTCGAATTGAAGCCTTTATAGATGCAGATTGAGCTAGATCTTTAGATGACAGAAGATCTACCTCTGGTTATTGCACACTTATAGGAGGTAACTTAGTCACTTGGAGAAGTAAAAAACAGAGTGTGGTTGCAAGATTAAGTGTAGAAGCAAAATACAGAGCTATAGCTCAAGATGTTTGTGAACTTTTATAGGTACAGAAGTTGCTAGCAAAGTTGAAGTTGGCTGGAGAAGATAGGTTATGTTTGTATTGTGATAACAAAGCTGCAATGAGTATTGCTCAGAATCCTATTTAACATGACCGAATGAAGCACATTGAAATTGATAGACATTTTATCAAAGAAGAGTTAATTGATGGTGTCTTAAGCTTGTTCTATGTAACGTCGGAAAACAACTAGCTGATTTTTTCACAAAAGGACTCAATAGTCGAGCTTTTCATACTATTATTTGCAAGTTGGGCAAGTGTAATATTTTTGCACCAACTTGAGAGGGAGTGTTGGTTATTATGTATAATTAATATTTTCATATATTAGGTTAAATGTATAGGTTATTTTTATATAACCTTTGTAATCTTATGTTTAACGTAAGTGAGTAATAAGAATTTTATCGATTACTCCTCAAAATCTTCAGAGAAGAATTGATGCTGGTATAAGATATAGAAATGACACTGGACTTGTATAGGCCAAAAATTGAGAAGTCATAATTATACTAAAATCATTGTCAAGTATATGTTAGGCACCAAACTCATGACATGAAATCGAAAGCACATAAAAATGTAATTTAATTAACCTTAAACTTTTTACATCTAATCTTAAATTATAAATATATTGAACATGACATTGCATATTTTTGACTTTGTATTATGTTCTCACACTAATAAAAATTTGTATCTCTATCCATAAATATAAATCACATTAACTAAAATACTTAAATTCTATATTTTTTTCTTCATTTATTTTCTTTTTATATCTTCTATTTGCATTAAATATTATATTGTTAAAAGATCAAAAGCAAGAACGAAATGACCAAAAATTAGTAGCACAAGAATTTTAGAATTGAACAAGTTGAGTAGCCTCACAATAGGATTGATAAAACTAATTATAAATGTAATAAACCATATAAATAGATTGAATACAATCATTTATAGTTAAAAATAAAATTATTATATATTTATTTTGTATACAGCTAAACTAATACTACATTATAAGCCTAAAAATATACTCAAACCTCCTCTTAGAAATTTAAAAGTTTTAAATGGATGAACAAAGTAATATAAAACTTTGATATGCATAAATTAAACATAACTAATTTAAACTTAAATGAATTCTTAATGAATAATATCCAACTATTTTATCTCAATGAATTTAATTAATGATCTTCTCCCCATTCTCGTAAAACCTTGTGCATTAAGGGGCGTTTGGTTTGAGGATTTCGGAATGAAGGAATGAAATAATTGCAAAAGATAGTGTTTGCTTTGGGGTTTTCAATTCCAAGGGAATGAAATTATTCCAATAAATTTGGGAATCTACTAAACCCTCCAAAGGGGGTGGGTATGAAGTTTTCATTCCAATCTAGTGGTTACTATTTATACATGTAACATCCCGTTACTGGTAGCAAAGGGTATTATGGTAATATTGGGTCAGACTGATAGATTTCATTGCATTCACTG
>JANKYE010712142.1:0-10261 GCA_032467995.1 Erythroxylum dillonii | reverse complement strand
TATGGCAACATAAAAATAATTAAAGTAGACAAATAAATAAATTGATAAATCAAGAATAATAATAAATAAATAAATAAATAAAAGAAAATAAAAGAAAAATTTTCGGGGCCCAACATCCACACTACCGCACCAGCCACCAAAAGTCACGTCTAACTGTTGTCATCCCTCCCTTTTAATTGTGATAAAATTATTAAATCTTCACTAACTGTCGTCCACTATCCTCTTTTCTTATGATAAAATACTCTCCTCAAGCTGCTATCGTCGTCCACCCTCCTGTTGATGATGTTGTCGTCTCTCCTTGATGCATCAATTAAAACATTTGCTCCTCCCTTCTTACTTCACGCCTGTTACGTTTTGTCCCTTGCTTCTTTTGATAAATATCGATCTCCCCTTCCAACAGCTGCTGTCGTCGTGCGTTCTTATTTTCTGCCCCTTGTTGCTGTGCGTTCTTTTCAAATTAAAAACCTAAATGTTGTTATCTTCCAAAACGTCACCTAGACAGTTGTGTTTTGCACTCTTCATGTGCTACCATTTTGGAGTTCCCAGCTGCTATTTACGTCAGTTCTAAAAAATTTACTGCTCTCAAATGATAGCTCCAAAAATTCTGAAACTTGGTGGAAACATTCTTCAATGTGTCAATATTATGCTTGCCAAATGTTAGAATTTTCTAATCACCAATCCCAAGATAAAAATTCCCAAAAGTCCAAAGGTCAAATTTGCTAGAAACTGAAAAACAATGTTAATTTCAACCTATTATGGGCTTTTTGTATTTTATGTGCCTAAAGCTCTAATAATTGTAAAGCACGATAAATAGGCCATAGATATCCATAAAACACGTGCAAGATACTAGATAAAAGGTTCTAAAAACATATTAAAATATGATTGCATCAAAATCCCCCACACTTAGCTCTTGCTCGTCCTCGAGGAAGGTTAAAAATATAAATTTTGAAAGTCTGAGAAAATCGAGAATGCAGAAACTAAGTATGGATGAAAAAACAAAAAGAAATAAATATGCAAAAGAAGGGGACATTTTCTTAAGTATCAAAGTTTTTTTCCCAACCTCCCAACAACATCAAAGAGATACAAGGATTATAAACAAGAAAGAACCCGCAACATTTAATCCATAAAAATGATGAACTCACTTTAAATGTAAGATCCAAGCAAGACAACATAATAGACTTAGAGGAAATCTGCACGATGTCAAAATAATAGGTCCTCTCATTATCACACACTCCAACACTTAAGTGTTTATGGCTCATATGTGTTTTAACTCTTATAAATTCAAACAATGCAACGCTTAACCGTAAGCTTTTATAAATTCAATCAAGCACATGGGGAATCCTTTTCTTTCTTTTCTCTTCTTGGCCTCAATTTTTTTTTCATTTTTTCTTTTTGTTGTTTTTTCCTCGAATCCTTACCCATTGACAACAAGTACAATATAAGTCATATACCACTGATATTCCCATATGCGCAACCTTCATAAGTTTAACTCAACAAGCATGCTCTACTAACCATGATAATGGTTAGAAAGATAAGTCAATTAAGAAAAGGTTAAGCTAAACATGGTAAAGCAAAGAACAGATAATAAACTCAAATGGGTTCACTAGTGGATAACATGCTTTGGTTTGGCTTTTTGGTCAAGTAGTTAAAATCCTAAGTGCCTTTATCATTTTCATGCATGCATGTAAAAGTGTAGTCTCAATAAGGTATAAAGCAAGTTCTAGAGATACAAAGCATTGAATGAACACACATCAAAGAATTGCGTTGAAGGTTCAAAAGCTGACATGGGACAATCATCTATTAAGTTAACATAGTGTAGTTTCAAGATCAATCCAAAAGCGATCAAGCTTAAAACTCACATAAAAACACATTCATCAAGTTCATGATTCAAATATCACAGATTAAATCCCACCTATTATACTCATATTCTTATCACTCATTGGGAGATCAAAAGACAAAACTAAACACTTAAGGTGTAAAACCATGCAAAAACGGAAAATCTTTTTATTTTTTTGAAAAGTTTATTTCAATTTTTATGGGTTTTTGAAATAAAACATGCAAGTACAACTGAAAATCTTCAAGTTCAAGCAAGAGCAAAGGTGCGACATTTTGAAGCCCAAAACCCAAGAAAAATATGAACCATTCACCTACTAAAACTCGAAAATTTCATGAAAAATTTAGCTTAAATCCTTCCCCCTCACTTTAGACCAAACATTGTCCTCAACGTTGACAAATGAAAGAAAAGAACGGTAAAAAAGTAAAGAGTGAGAGAAACCTTCTCTAAGGTGATGCGCTAAGGTGATGGTGGAGCTGCAAGGTGTTGCGAATTTTCAGGTTGCGCAACCATACCACTTCGCTGCACTGCTGCTAGTTGACTCATCATTAAAAATGTTTTTGTATTTACACAGACCATTTAATCAGCTAGGTTTGTTTTTTTTCTTTCAACCTATACTGTCCTGCAAAACTATAAAAACCTTGCGACCAAGTGACATCCAACAACAACAAAATATTGGAATAAAATTCAAAAAGAAAATGTCGAAAAACAAGAACCTGACATAATTATGAACAACTAAAAATTAAATTGCGAAGAACAAAATGAAAGCAAACCTTGGGTTGCCTCTTAAGAAGCGCATTTGTTTAACGTCGTTAGCCCGACACGGGCCTTATTCAGTTATAGGAAGGTTCATTCAAAGAATTAACTTTGACGGAATGGGGTTGAAATCCTTCATAAAAAGGCTTTAAACGATGCCCATTCACCTTGAAAAATTTTCCCGTTTCCATGCTTTGAGTATCCACAGCACTATAAGGATAAATCTTTGTGACTGGAAAAGGTCCAATCCACTTGGATCGCAATTTCTCTGCAAAAAGTTTCTAAGTCGAATTAAATAAAAGTTCCTTCTGTCTAACTTTAAACTTGTTCTCGATAAGCTACTTTTCGTGAAAAGCTTTAGTTTTCTCTTTGTATATAATAGCGTTGTCAAAAGCATGGTTCCATAGTTCTTTCAATTCCTGAATCTGCAACTTCCTTTGTTGCCCAACATCATCAAAATTTATGTTGCACTGCTTCACGGCCTAGAACGCTCGATGCTCAACTTTTACGGGTAGATGATAGGCCTTTCCATAAACAAGTCTGTAAGGATACATATTTAATGGCATCTTGTAGGCAATGCGGTAAGCCCAAAGAGCATCGTCCAAGCGCCAGCTCCAGTCATTCCTGCTGAAATTCATAGTTTTTTTCCAAAATACTCTTTACCTCTCAATTGGACAATTTCGCCAACCCGTTGGTTTGAGGATGGTAGGCCGTGGAGGTCCTGTTCACAACTCCATATTTCTTCAGCAATGCAGCAAACACTCTATTACAAAAATGAGTGTTGTGATCACTAATGATTGATTTCGGGGTGCCAAACCCGACAAAGATATTAGCCTTCACAAAATTGACAACAACCTTAGAATCATTAGTTCGAGTAGCTTTTGCCTCTACGCATTTCGAAGCATAATCCATAGCTAACAAAATGTACCGAAAACCAAATGACAATGGCAAATCAATCCCCCACACATCAAATATTTCACAAACAATAACCGGGGTCTGAGGCATTTCATTTCTTCGGCCTATGTTGCTAGTCATTTGTCACCTGTCACATGCTTTGCAAAATGCATAAGAATCTCTAAAAATATTAGGCCAGTAGAAACCAGATTCAAGCACTTTCCTAGCTATCCTATTAGGGCTGAAATGGCCACCATAGGCAGATGCATGACAAAATTGCAATATGGAAGAAATCTCAGATTCAGGTACACAACTTTCCATAATCTGGTCAGAACACATTTTTCATAAATATGGATCATCCCAAATGTAATACTTAACATCATTCTTCAATTTATGGCATTGGGAAGATGTGCTACCATCTAGGTATCCATTTTGGGTGATAAAATTGACCAAATCTGCGTACCATTGGTCTCGACATGACCATGTTGAAATCATCGCGAATAGTTGTACATCAAGAAACTCCTCAGTAACGACCAGATCATCTCTAGAAGTGTTGTTTAGCTTACTCAGGTTATCTACGACTAGGTTTTCTTGTCCTTTTTTATCTATAACCTCAATGTTAAATTCTTGCAACAAAAGAACCTGCCGGATAAGTTGCGGCTTGGCATCCTTTTTGCTCATCAAGTACCGAAGAGCAGCGTGATCTGAATACACTATCATCTTCGTACCAAGCAAGTATGATATGAATTTCTTTAGTGTGAATACCACAACAAATATCTCTTTCTTAGTAGTTGAATAGTTTTGTTGAGCGCTATCCATCATCTTCGATGCATAGTAGATCACATGAGAGTCACGACCTACTCTCTGGCCAAGGATTGCTCCTACAGCGTAGTTACTGGCATCGCACATGAGCTCAAAAGGGAGGTTCCAATCTACTGGTTTGATGATAAGCGTAGTAACCATCTTTTCCTTCAAAATATCAAACTCCTTTTTGCAGTCTTCATTGAATTCAAACGGCACGTCTTTCTGCAAAAGGTTGCTCATTAGATGAGCTATCTTCGAAAAATCTTTGATGAATCGCCTGTAAACACCTGCATGACCAAGAAAAGAGCATACTTCCTGCACATTTGGGGGGTAAGGTAGTGAGCTAATCACATCAATTTTTCTTCTATCCACTTCAATTCCCTTAGTTGAAACTATATTTCCTAATATGATGCCTTGATCAACCATAAAATGACACTTTTCATAAATAAGCACAAGATTTTTTTCAATGCATCTTTTTAACACTTTCCTCAGATTTTCTAAACAAGATGTAAAGGAATCTCCATACACGGTAAAATCATCCTTGAAAACTTCAATAATTTCCTCTACATAGTCAGAAAAGATACTTACCATACATCTCTAAAACGTTGCTGGAGCATTGCAAAGACCAAATGGCATGCGTTTGTAAGTGAAAGTGCCAAACGTACAAGTGAATGTTGTCTTTTCCTAATCTTTAGGTGCTACATGAATCTGGTGAAACCCTGAATAACCGTCTAAACAAAAATAATGAGAATGACCTGCAAGTCTCTCAAGCATCTGATCAATAAATGGTAAGAGAAAATGATCTTTATGGGTAGCAGCATTTAATTTTCTATAATCAATACATACATGCCACCCGTTTTGAACTCTAGTGGGTACTACTTCACCTTTTTCATTTTCAACAACACTAATGCCAGTTTTTTTAGGAACTACTTGTGTTGAACTTACCCACTTGCTATCTGAAATGGTATAGATCACATCTGTAGCCAATAATTTCAGTATCTCCTATTTTACAACCTCCATCATTGGTGGATTCAATCGATTTTGAGGTTGCTTACTGGTTTTGCAATCATCCTCCAATAAAACTCGATGCATGCAGATGGTAAGGGTGATTCCCTTGATGTCTGCAATCGACCATCCAATAGCTTCTTTATTATCCCTAAGGACACAGATACGCTTCTCCTCCTCTAAATTGCTCAACTAATTGGAAACAATCACAGGAAATATTTCGGCCTTCCCCAAGAAGACATACTTGAGGTGCGCAGGTAATGCTTTGAGCTCCAATGTTGGCGGCTAAAGAATGGAGGGGAGTAATTCATTGCCATCAATCTTCAGTGGCTACTATAACATGCCAGATGCAACCTATAATGCCTGCAAATCACATACTGCGTGAACCATACCTCTCGGAACTACCCATTTAGTCTCGAACTCTGATAGCTTTGCAGGAGTAATGTTATCAGTTATTGCAACCTACAAAAAATCATCAGCACAAAACTCGAGAACTTTCACGGTCAAGGGGTTAATACAATCAATAACAAAAGCCGTACAGTAATCAACAGGATGCTTAATGGTATTATTAATATTGAATGTAACTTTGGCACCATCAAAGTCCATAGTTAAAGTCCCTCCATGAACATCAATTTTTGTCCTAGAAGTGTTCAAAAGTGGGCATCCTAACAACATCATGCTAGACGTAGGTGGCCCTCGTCTCCATTCTCATCACATAAAAATATGCGGGAAATACTAAATCATCTACCTGCACTAAAACATCCTCCACCAATCCTTCGGGGATACCTAGTGGTGTGATCAGCTAGTGTTAAAATTAAACCATCTTGCTTCAACAGACCAGCATTCAATCTAGTATAAATAGACAACGACATAAGATTTGTAGAAGCCCCTAAATCTAGCATATCCCGTTCTATACCAACATTGCCAATTTTATAAGGAATGGTAAACATACCTGGGTCCGTTTCCTTTATTGGTAACATTGCTGAGCTGTTCTCACTCATCCCCACACGTTGATTCCCTCTTATCTTGGTCATGCTAGTAACCAAGTCCTTTTGAAATTTGCAGTACCTTGGTGTTTGTCTAAGCAACGTGAGAAGGGGGATGTTGATTTCCACTTTCTCAATAATCTTTAAAGTCTCCTCATCATTATGCAATTTCTTCTTTTTAGCCAACCTGTATAGGAATGGTGGCCTTTCTGGATTAGCTGTCATGATTTCCTCAATTTCAGCTTCTTTTTCTTGCTCGACAGTTTCAACATGGACATTTTGAAGTTTCTGCGATCCTCCAGCACTTTCAATTTCTTTTCCACTACGTAAGGTAATTGTACTGATATTCTGCCTAGGATAGACAGTAGGCTGAAAGGGCAATTTCCCTTGATTCTGTGTGGCGGCTAGTAGACTAATTTGCTCCCTCAGCTCTTGAAAATTTTTATTAGTCTGAGCCTGAAATTGTGCTAAATCAGTTTGAAACTGAACCAAACTCTGTAGTTATGTATTGATCGTTAATTGAGTCGTAGTCAACTGTGACATGAGATCCTCCAAAGTGAAAATTTGGTCGCTATAATCAGATGCTGCTGTTGGTGTGGCTGACGCTGCAAACTACTCTAACTTTGCTGCCCATTCCCATATCTAAGATTGGGATGATCCCTCCACCTTGGGTTGTAAGTATTCGAATAGGGATCATATTTTCTTTAAGACTGATAATTATCATTAATCGCATTGACTTCAGCTTCCATAATATCATTTTGCAGAGTCGGACAAGCATCAGTAAAATGACCTTGAAATACACAAATGTGACAAATAGGGACTTGTGGTCCCTTGGTTAGGACATTTACATTGACATTATTGGCATTGGAAGAATTAATAACTTGTCTTTCTAAAAATTCAACAATCTTTTCAAGTCTACTTTCGAGTTTAGAACTACTTACCTCATGGACACCTCGAGTGTGTGTCTCCGAACAATACTCGAACTGCTGAAGATTTGCGACCATTGCTGCAGTTAGGTTTTTGGCCTTCTGAGGTGTTTTGTTCACTATGGCTCCCCCACTAGCAGCATCAAGAATCTTTTTATCATTTAGTAACATCCCATCATAGAAGTACTAAATAAGGAGCTGCTTTGTAATTCCATGTTAAGGACAACTTGCGCAAAGCCTCTTGAATCTCTCATAATATTCATACATATTTTCTGTATCTATTTGTCTAATGCCACAAACCTCTCTACGCAAATTAGCAGCCCTGGAAGCTGGAAAGTATTTTTCTAAAAACAATCATGCCATATCAGGCCATGTATTCACTATCCTAGGTGGAAGATAATACAACCAGTCTCTAGCTGCACCCTCTAGAGAATAAGGGAAAGCACGCAGTTTCAACTAATCCTCTGTCATGCGTCTTAGTTTGAATCCAAAACATACCACATGAAAATCCTTGAGATGTCTGTTTGGGTCATCAAAATGTAACCCATGAACTTTCGACAAGGCCTGAATTAACCCAGCCTTCAACTTAAACCCATCATCTACAGCCTGATACTGTATACATAGAGGTTGATCCTCTACTGGTGGTGCAAGCATATCCCTTAGAGTTACAGAAGCTCGATTTCTGGCTGGTTGTGTAGGTGGAATAGGTGGCTGATTTGCCATCTCTGCTTCTTCAAAATCTTCCAATAAACCGGTCTCAAAGGCAAGCAAATTCTCAGTTTGGTTAGGCAAGACTTGCACAGAAGTAAAAGCTTGTTTCTTACGCAATTTAGTAGCTTTCTTAAGTTGTTTTGCACTCTTCTCTATCTCCGGATCAAACAATAAATCACTTGCAGAAACACAGTGCCGCATGCAAACAAATAGAAAAAAATGATTAGCAACACAAACAAAAAAAAAACTTAAACGAGCAAAAATAAATTCCTACTCTATAACACTTAAACGAGCAAAGTGGTGAATAGGGTCGAACCATAGAGACCAATGTAGCAATTGTTTACTTGTTTGAAAACAATAAAATAAAAACAAATAAAAATAAAAAATAAAAATGAAAACGAAAATAATTGATTTAGGAATAATTGATTTTAGAACACGAAATCACGTCGAAGGAAATTAAAAATAAATATTGAAAGCAATATAAAGAAAAGCCTAGCCAAGGTACTCCTCCGTTTGGTACTACAATTCGATCATTGACTCAAAAATATAAATTTTGTTCATTCTTATGGACAAAGTTATAGCAGACAGTGAACAACACATATTGACCAATCCATTCGTAATTATTTGATAGCCCCGAGTAAAGTTACACAGATTATTACCCTAACCAATTAGACTATTCCAAGTAAAGCTTCGCATAATATAATTTATGGCAGCAATAGGCTCTAATAGACCTTTGTCTTAAGCAACAGAATCGGAAAAGCTGCAATCTATTTAGACTAAATTCTTTAATCTCATTAATTTCTAAATTGAAATTAATTCACCACTTTAATAGATCGCAATCATAGATTAACTAATCTATTCGGCAATTTATCATCAAGTCGATCAATTAAAAGGTATAATTAACCAACAAACACGATGATAATAAATTAATTAAAGCATAGAGATCAAATAAACATAAGAGAAAAACAAAAGCAATTAAATCAAGGGAGTCTCATGAATTACATGAATCAAACGTTTGATACCTTGTCTAGATTAAAAAGTTAGCCACGCATAGCACTATTCTCTATCTACTATAGCAGAAATTCACCTCCAATGTTGGTCCACAGTGCCACACCAGCCACCAAAAGTCTCGTCTAGTTGTTATCGTCCCTCCCTTTTGATTATGATAAAAATATCAAATCTTCTCTAGCTGTCGTCCACTATCTTCTTTCATGGGATAAAATAATCCCCTCAAGCTGCTATCACCGTGCAACCTCGTGTTGATGATGTCATCGTCTCTCCTTGATGCGTCAATTAAAACATTTGCTCCTCCCTTCTTACTTCACGCCTGTTACGTTTTGTTCCTTGCTTCTTATGATAAATATCAATCTCCCCTTTCAAAAGCTGTTGCCGTTGTGTGTTCTTATTTTCTTCCACCTATTGTTGTGCATTCTTTTCCAATTAAAAACCTAAACATTGTTATCCTCCAAAATGTCACCTAGACAGTTGCATTTTGGACTCTTTATGTGCTTCCGTTTTGGAGTTTCTGGCTGCTATATCATTTTCCTTATGCTTGTGGACTTATTTATGTCAGTTTTAAAAAATTAACTACTCTCAAATGACAGCTCCAAAAATTCTAACACTTAGTGGAAACATTCTTCAATGAGTCAATATTATGCCTACCAAATATTAGAATTTTCTAATGCACCAATCCCTAGATAAAAATTCCCAAAATTCCAAAGGTCAAATCTGCTAGAAATTGAAAAACAGTGTTAATTTCAACCTATTAAGGACTTTTTGTATTTTATGTGTCTAAAGCTCTAATAATTATAAAACATGATAAATAGGCCATAGATATCCATAAAACACATGCAAGATACTAAATATAAGGTTCTAAAATCATATAAAAATATGATTGCATCAACTTTCATGTTCATGCATAATATGTCATGCATATACACATAAATAGTAAAGTTGTTGCACATGAAAATAATTGTACATGCATTCATGAATAATTCCAAGTACAATTAGATTGAGTTGTGAATTTTAGGAGTTTTGAGAATTTGAATTTGTTTATATTGGATATTCTATTGGTTGGTAAGAATATGGTATTTTTTAATTTTAGTGAATTTAGGAATAAATTTTGGGAAAATAAAAAAAAAAGGAAAAAGAAATCAAAATAAGATTTGGAAATAGTTGGATTGTAAAGATGAAAGTTAAGGGAGTTAGTTTCAAAAGAAAATAAATTAGAGCTTAGGTATTAGGAAAGTTGTAACATCCCGTTTCCAACGGGAAGGGTAAAATGGGAATTTTTGAGTGATCAGTGAGGGGTTAGAAATGCTATTACATATTCATTCATTATGTGA